>BMAO01022661.1:0-21827 GCA_019973975.1 Trichonephila clavata
ATTTAATTTATATGTATATAACCAAATACTGATTTTTTTCTTTTCCACAGAGCAAAAAGAGAGATCGAAGAAAAAAATACTGTCTTTGCAAAACAAATGTGTGTAATATTTTACTTAAAATGAAATTAATATGTAGAATATTAACTACTTAATTTTTTTTCATACAATGATGGTATTTATTAATGTAACTTATAGCATACGGAGGGGGGGGCATGTCCACCTAACAGCGGAACAATCGCTATTGCGCAAATTATGCAAAAGTTCATACTCATTGCCCAAATTGTAAAACTGTAATTTATATGAATGTATTATGTAGTTTTATTTTTTTAGATATATTTTAAGCAGGAAAAAAATAAACTTCAAGCCTTCATCTCCATATTTTGATGTGTACTGAAATTCAGTGTCTCTTAAAAACAATGTTCATGATCACATTTTCCTCTAAATTGCACTGAATTTTATTTCATCTTTGTTTCTGCATCTTGACAGAGAACACATGCAATTGCCTATGAGTACATATACTTTCCTTCATGTAACACACAAACTGACTTTTTTTTAAAATCTGCTCCTGTGATTTATGAATAGACTTGGTAATTACTTTCTGTTGTATTCATTTTATAATAAAATAGCAATATTCGCCAGCAATATTCCCTTACATTATAATGACGTTTCAAAAGGAAATTTGGTGAATCCTTAACAGTTCTTAGAAAATTTATATTCTGTTTATAAAATATGTACGTAGAATTTTTTTTGCGCAATTATAAGCGCTATAAGTAAAAAAAAAATATTATATACAGCTCTCATTTCTCCTACGGGGAGAAATTCGCACAGTTCTAAGTGACTCACTGCAATACTTACATATTAATATAGTAATGTAACTTTTACTGTCAATCAACTCAAAAACCGCTTCTTTTTGTGGATTTGATCACCACGTTCAATGAACACCTGAAACCTTAATATAGTGGACGGTCTTGTCTTGGCCATCATTCAGGCAAACTTTGACACCCTACTCCACCCACTAACCGAAGTACCAAAAGGATAAGGTGGCTGGCCACTATTATGCCGAATACCCTAGGGAGGGTAGAGAGATGAGGCGGTTTTAAAACTTCGCTGAGTACAGATGCAACCTCTTCCCTCACAAGCAACAGAATTTGAAATATAATAATACAAACAATATTTTAATAACTTCTCTGATATACCATAATTTATAGCTCTGAGACGTAAATAAAATAAAGATATAAATTAATAAATGCCTTGCTACCCTTATTAATCTCAAACTTACAGCAACATCTCAAGAATAGATTTTGTCACAGTTCCTTATTCAATTAAATGCCGTTATAATAGCAGACCTGATAGAAAGACTTGAGTCATTTCAAATCCAATTGCATTACTAACAGTTCATGGCAACTGGATCTTATATTTCAAATAAGGTAACACTGAAAATTGATTCACATTCCGATTCAACAATTGAATCAATGTACACACAAAAACCATTATGTGTAGCAAAATAACTAGATAAAGTAGCAAAGAGGAATATTCACCAATGCAGTATATTAGATTTGAGACACTTTCATCAAAAATTCAAAAAGAAATGTCTCTTTTTTGCAAATTGAAGGAGCCATGGTGCTACCTAAAAAGAACATACTCCTATTTAATGTCGATAACACCTACTAGTATTGAATTCAACGAGCACTTTCTAATGTGGAACAATTTGTAACAAAAATAAGAAGCCGTTTGAGCAATGAATCATTGGACGATTTGTGTTTTTAAGAGCTTATTTACAGAAACACAAGAAAGGAAGAAATGTTTTTTTTTTTTTAAATTTCATTATGTACTACATTTATTTGTTTTTTAGGATGGATTTATTTTTTCATTTGTTTCAACAAAATAATATTGAGCCAGTTTTCTTAAACTGTGGGTCGTGCCCTCTAGGGGCCGTGATAACCTGCATGGGAGGCGCCTACATAACGAGAAGTAGAAAACAGAAGACTATTTTAAGAAATTATGAATATATGAAAAGAAGCAAAACAAAATACATTCTGCATAATAAAAAACAAAATACAGTTATAAATGTATCAGTACTGCTCAATGTATATTTGACAATTAATTTAACAATACTAAGTTAAGAAAATGTTTAATAATTACAGTGACCCCATGGCATGTCATAAAAATTTAATACACAATTTAATAATTATCTTGATAATTTGTACGGTTTGTAATTAAAGTCGTACTGTACCTGTAGCGTCTAAGTATATTATTATTGAATTCAATAGATAGTTATTGTTTCGAGGCGGGTGCGATGAAAATCATGATTAAAATTGGCCGAAATATTTCAATTTGAGAACCACTGTATTAAACCCATTTTTTAATTCTATTTTCCGTTACGCCACTGTAAATATCCATTAATTCTTACCTTTTAGCTTGTTTTGTACGCATATCACGTACTCAGTTTTAAATTTTAAATAATAATAATAATAAAATGTAAGTTATTGCAAATATCTGTTTGCACACCCCCTACCCCCATCCCAGGAACCCAAACAGTCAGCGAGAACTACATCTCAAACAGCGTAAGGAAGAGGTCTTGCGAAAGGATAATACGTATGTTTAACAAAATTACTTTTTTTTGTGGATTTTGACTTCATTGGTTTATTTTTGACAAACTAGCACAACAAATTATGTTTTTGATAACACACTTCTTAACCGCTTCCCTTATAAATTTTTTTTTTTGAAAAAATTGCAAAAAGTCATCACATTTGTTTATTTTTATTATTATTAAATACAAGAAATGAAACAAAACAAAATATGTAGGTTTTAAGTAATTTTCAATTTTTTACAGGTGCCATAGCATTTAGTTTTAATGTTCGTTTACTATCCCGATTTGTGTCGGGTAAATGGAAAGAAGTTAAATATTAGTGTCTGTTTGATAGTTTTTTGCACAACACCAAAGTGATACCTGACATTCTATACACTGGTATCTGGTCTCTTTTCTCCCTGGCTAACTCTGGAATCGGGAGCACCACTGTCTCAATAAAGCTACATACAAAGAATCACTTCCACTATTTTTTATGTCCACCTTTCATAATCACTTTCTGAAAAATCATCGCTTTCGCTATCTTGCATCATCGCCATCATTTTACTTTTTTCAACGCAACTATTTTTCTTTATACATTAATAATCCACAAGTTGACGTATACTATACAATTGTGAAAACACGTGACCAGTCTCGTTAAAAGAGCCGCTTAGCCCACAAAACCTGACAGACTTCCATTCAAGCTGAATATTACTTTCATTTCCTCTAGGCTGATTAAAACCGTGATAAATCAAATCATACTGACAAATTATGCCTCGCCCGAGTTTTCTCGGGAAAATAATGAACGGCAGTATATACGAACCCGATATAACTCGGGATTATCAGGCAAGAGTATAGGGTTGAACCATATTAAACCGCGAATAGAATTATGTAAGCATTATACTTGTACAAACACACACACACACACGCCAAGTGAATACATACAAATATTAAGCATGGAATTAAGAGATATTTTAGATTTATCGGTTTCAAAATCGTAACAAAATCATTTTTCAAAGGATACCTAAATTTATGGATATTCCACAATAAGACAAACCATAAAATTAAAGGATATGACTCATTTTTTAAGTAAACTCATTTATTTGATTTAAAACAGATAAAAATAATTGTTTTATTTTAGTTCAAAATAGTCAAAAGAAATCAAAGCTTAATTTCTAAAAAGTTCAGGATGAAAGGTAATATGAGATTCAAAACATGCAATTAATAAGGTGTAAAAGGTTTATTTATAATCGCATTAAAAGTTTATGTTTTCCGTTAATTTTTTCCATGCGAAATAAATAAATATAAACTGCAGCATATCTATATTTTCAGTTTTTTCTGCAACACGCACAAAAAAAAAACAGTTCAAACCAGAATATACTATTCAGCGATGCACTTGTTTTTTCTTGATGTAATCTTGCTGTTCGACATCATCCAGTTGATGCATCCATGATCATCTAATCACGATTTTTTGCAGAGTATCCCTGGGATATTCAATCCAATCACTACTTTATGAATAGAACCAGTTGCCATATTCCATCAGGCTGCAGCATTCTGTACATGAAATCTGAACGAAAATAGAAAAAAAAAGCTAATGAGTTTTTTTCCCCTTAATTCTAAATTATGATATCGTTATATTCCTTTAGCGGCAAGAGATACTATTTTAAAACTCGGAGAGCTCAAAATTTTCGAGTAATTATGATGCAAAATTATTAAATCGTTAACCTTTAAAATCATTTATTAATAAACTATGGTATGATGAGACAAATCTTTAATTTCCCTGGACGTGATTCAGATTACTAGAACCAATACAAACTTAAAATTTCAGAAAATTCATATGTGTTCCAAAACATATCGAACATGTTTATAAAGGGATATATCACTAAAAAAAGAGAGCCCCAAAGCAATTAGTTGCTATCTGATTAAAAGTAAACCTTTTACTCCCTAATTAAGACTTCATTTAAAACATACCATGATTAAGGGAAATACGTACTTAAATGAAAAACGTAGTTAACTATGGTGAAAACCAATTAAATTAACACATTTGTGGGAGAAAGAAAAAAAAATTCAAACCATTAATATCAAAAACAAGAAGAGGAAATGAATAATAAATTATGGTAAATAATTGAAAAAAAAACTAAAAAAAAGTGCAAATTAAAGTGAAAAAGATATCTGTTACGAAGGTGGCGTGGCTAGAGTGGAAGTGGTTAGAGCGGACACGTAACATTTCGTGTTCTGCGCGGGCATTTTGAAACTCATCGAGGCTAGAGCATCTTAGAAAGATTCGATAATCAAATTACAAGGATAAATACATTTTTGAAAATCAAATTTAATTATCTGTATTAAATTGTTAAGATATTGTCATGAGAATACATTTTAAACATAGCAAAATTTAACAAAAAATAAAAACTTTCAGAGAAATATTTAAAAATTAATGGTAAGTAATAGTATAATGAAGGGTATGTGAAATTGGATGAAGGAATTGAAAACATCCTAAAAGAAAAAATTCGAAACATCAAACAAAATTTAGAAAATTGTTTAAAATCTTTTAACTAGGTTAGGCTAAATCTAATGTTTAATGATATTTATGCCTTTATTATAAAGGATAGTTTGTATTTATTTACTAGCATTTATTTTTCTTTTATTGTACCTTTTATATTTTACTTCTTGTATTCATTTTACTTACATTAAGGAAACTAATTAATTTTATAGCAATTGCACCAGTGCCAATATTTATTTGACTCTAAAATAGAGTTTTTCACAAAATTCCTGAAATTCGTTAATACCCTTCATTATATTGTTACTAACTATTAATTTTTAAATATTTCTCTGAAACGTTTTATTTTTATCACATTTTGCTATGTTTTTAAAATGTATTCGCACTATAATAACTTAACAATTTGATACAAATAAGTAAATTTGATTGGCAAAAAAGTATTCATCCTTCTAATTTGATAATCAATTTGTTCTAAGATGGGGTTCTAAGATGGGTGTCCGCTCAAACCACGATGAATTTCAAAGTGTCCGCTCAGACCACGAAATGTTATGTGTCCACTCTAACCACGTCCGCTGTAGTAACGCAACCATTACGGAGGACTTTCAATGTTACGTGGAATTCTAACGCTTTAGCGTTTATTCACAGCGTGAATAGATTAATCAAATTCTGAAGGAAAGTGTTTTGTAAGATTTAATATTAGACGTAACTACTTTTAACTTGTAGTTGCAGCGGTTGATCTAGAATAGTATTACAAATTTTGTGTAAATAATTTGTGTATTTGGGCATTTATATTATTACTCTATGTTAAATTTATTGTAATATTAGCAAGGGACACTATCCCTTACGTTATACTGGCGATTCAATAGGAACTTGGCGAAATCTTTGAGCTACAGCCAAGTTGGCATAATTTTTGGCAACCAATTTGGTGACTTGGTGACCAATTTAGCGACATTTTGACCATTTTTGGTGAGTATGGGACCCTATGGTTTCTTCTAGAAATTAGTGGGAAAGTCACGATCTATGACGCAAATAGATCTTTCTCGAAGTTTCCGCCGGGTCTATAAATAGGGCGATTCTAGCCAAAACGAGTCACTTTGGATTGAATAGCGATTTGTAGACTTGTCTTGACCGTGAATACTAGCGATTAGCTCGGCTGTTCAATAGGAGGAAAGGTGCTTGTGAATAATATTTTACATACGTGTATGTTAGACCCGGATAACTGAAACCTGAGTGCTGTTAAAGGCGTGAAATCCTTCTGATATTTATTCTGTGAATTTTTCTGTTGAATCCTATACTTCAATAATTGATTTTCGACAGTAAATTATAATCGCTTTTAACCTCTGGCGTCTGGCTCCCGTCAAATTCACGGGGGGAAATTCCCTCTCTATTCCTCGTGCCCGTGATATTTCCAGGCTGGAGTGTTGAAAAGTACCTCGCCAAAAAGCTTCAATCTATTTTTTAAGCTCGGAATATTTTTTATTTCTTAATCTATACACCAGATGGCAGTACGAGATTATTTGTAACATGTTTACTGATAATTATTTATTTTTTAACCAATATCAGCACAATGAAACATTAATATAAGAGATACGTTTTTGTAATCTTAGGTGAAGTACTTAGTTACGCCGCTCTTCATGAAAACACACAAGTTATTTTCTCTTACAAAGGAAACAAGCATTTATTTTTAATATTGTATGAATTAGGGAGTTAGAGTCAGGAAGTGAATCGGAATATATTTATAGTTCTTTTTTGTCACTGACGACAATAAAAATATGGCAGCAGTAGACATTGTATATCAATATATTGGAGATTACTGTATTGCTCGAAAAAGAGATAAGAAGTACTATAAAAAATATTTTTTCATTTGTTAAATAAAACTATTTTGAACTCGTACCATATTTACAAAAAACAAGGAGGCAAAAAATCATATTAGATGATCCCTTTATCTTTAGTAGATGAATTTTTGAAAAGTATTCTGTATCAGAAACCACTACAAAAAAAGGCCAGCCAAGCTTGCAGAATAACCTCAACCGTTTGATTGACATTTTATTAGACAGATACCTCCAACTGATAAGAAACGGCAACCATCAAGAGAATGTAAAGTTTTTTGTTCCAAAAGAGATGAAAACAATAAGAGATGCAGAAAGGAAACTCTGTACTACTGTCCAGATTGTGATGTTGGCCTTTGCATCTCATGCCTTGAAATTCATCACACAAGAAAAAATTACCAATGTTTATTTATATTATGCATAAGTGAAATAAAATTTTCATTTAATGTTTAAAACATAATTTTTTTTTAAAATTATTTACTCCTTTGTTGGAAAACCAACATTCAGTGATTATAACCCTAAATATTTGCTTCACTTAAAAATATATATTTCGTATTTCAAGCAAAAAATTAATCCAAAAATTAAAAATGAATACATATTGTGGACATGATCTTAGTTTTTATAATTTTATTGAATTAAAAAATATGCACTTTTAGGATCATTTTCTTCAAAACTAACCAATCGTTAAGGGGCTAAAGAACTGTCTTGTTAGTTGCGACTGATTTGCATAAAATCCTCGAGCCCCGATGAACGTAACAATAGTTTATATGCACAAAAATAATCTTTTCTCAAAAATATCTAATGCATGCGCTTTGACCTTGACGAATTTTCTTCATTAAATACTACGTTTTATGGCATATATTGGAAAATAATTTAGACTGTAGGTGTGTTTCTTCTCCTCATTTATCTCCCTAAATTTTTATAATAATTGTTTTAGTTTAAAGCATTTATAGCTTCATAGGAACCCATTTTACTTAAAACAAACTATATTTTTTCACAGTTCTCCTTTCTCATTCCACAATACATTTAAAAAACATCAATAAGCACAAATTGTAAACGTCATTTTACTTAAAGAAATATATCGAAGTGAGGTACACTCTGTAAAAAAATAAAGCTAAAGATTTTAATACGTATATTTCTTACAGAATATTATTTTCAAAAATTCTTAGGCCAACTCGAGATATTTTAGACTTGTTTACGAACAGTGGTGACTCTTGAAATTTCAATGAGAGTAGAAGCTACGCTTATGCTTTGAATTCAGTGAACTTTATAGAAATTTTTATTTCACTTCGACCAAGATTCTATGCGTCTATCAAACAAGTTTTCTAAAGAAATACTTCAAAATGTTTTTGCAAATAATATATCCAACTAAAATGATGTTTCTGGAATAAGTTTCTCTAGTCAGCAATTTTAACGTGTATTCGTTGTAGTAGATATGTTTACAAAATACATAAAGTGAATCAAGAAATGATTTTTAGAATTTCAATAAACATCTATAATATTGTCATTTTTTCGAAAATATTGTAAACATGTTGAAATATTCTATTTATTCCCATGATTACTGCGTATATTCTTGTTTTCAAAGCTTTTAAAATGTTTAATACTTTTAATTATAAAACAAATGGTGCTCTATAAAGATTCTTAGACATTAATTGATATCACTAATTTTTAAATTATAAATATGTTCTCTCTCTCTCTTTATTCTGAATATTACAAAATATCCTGTATTTTAAGATTCAAACACATAATATATTTCTTTATGCTATACCTCAGAAAAAATATTTCAACAAAAATTTACGTTGCTTTTAAAGAGATTTATATGTTTTTAAAATGGTTTGAGAGGTTTTTTCAGTGTTTTTAAAAGGGTTTCATATTTATATACGTGTTTAAGGCACACGCAGCAAAAATAATTTTTTGACTGAAGCCATCATAAATATTCCACAGTTATGTAAACCATTTTTCGCTTGTTTAGACTGACTCGGCAAGCACTAAAACAATTATTCGTGTAATCACATACCGGAATAAAGGAGTTTTCAGAAAATACGTTTTTAAAAACCGGTGGCGCAAAACTTGTTACTTTAGCTTCTTGTAAAGCCAAATTAAGTCCTTTTTTTTCTACAAAAATGCTGATAAAGTAGATTTCGTTTCTGAAATAATAATTTGATGGGAAATTAAGATTTTTCCTGACGCTGACTAATAATATTCTTATAAATAAGATGAAAATATAGTTTTTAACAATATGAAGACAAGCTGAAATAAGAAATCCACTAATTTCTTTCAAGTTGGAAATTTTTCTTACTAACACGGCAAAAATTGTCACGAAGAGCAGATATTTTGCAAGAAAAGTATTGGAGTTATGAATTTTTTTTTTATTTTAATCGGAAGTTTACGCCGTCTTTTTATTCTAACCATTGTATAAGCTGACGGAAATATCACAAAACTTTTTATAACATTTTTGAAAGAACTATACAAACTAATTATGTCAATACTTCTTAATTTTACTGGGGAACTAATTTATTTGCTGATAAATTACCTTCGTCTCTTAGAATGAGAAGATTTAAAACAAAAACAAAACATTAACTTAAGTAAAATTTATTTTTTTAAAAACACATAATTTTTAGATTTAATAGCATCAACTATAACGCGAAACATGGATTTCCATTTTAGGTTAAGGCACATGAAATGTTCGATTTTTATAACTGCAGAATGTCGAATTTACACAAAACATCATACGATTTTTCAAAAGCAGTTTATGTAAACAAAATATGCTCAATTTTCTTCAACAGACATTTCTAAAAAAGATTTCAACACATAAATACCGTTTTAAGAGGAATTACGTTATTTAAGAGGAGTTATGTTATTAGAACTCTCATTTCACACTTTTCAAACTTTTGATTTTCATACTGTTTAGCCCATAAAAACTATTCTAAATGTTTAAAAAAATGAAATTCGGTTGGAGAAAGATCTAATTAACAAACTGGGAGCTGCAAATTTTAATATTTTAGCTCATTTAATTTCGCGTTTTGTACAATGTGTGCAATTGAATGTAGCCAAGGCGATATATAGACCTATGCTAATTATAAAATGTTACGCGTATAATTTTCAATTTTTCATGCATTTCATCAATGTACTGAGAGTATAACAGATGCAGTTTGATTCATTTTCGCCGATGCCTTCGGAACTTCATTTTTCACACATGTTCTTCGTCTTCTTAACGTTTCATTTTGAAGAGAAAAATGGCAGGATCGAAATTTCTCAAGCTGACACTGTATTTTTGGATCGTTAATTGTATTCTCTATAATTTTCTGGTTCATATTGCGTGTAGCCCTTTAGACATTTCTACTAGATTTATACTGATATAAAATATAACAAGAATGTTGATTAAATTCATATCCTTATGAAAATCTAAGCAAATAACAAAATGGAACAATTTTGAGGAATTCTTAATTAAAATATAACTCTGGAGATAAGCAACACTTATTTCAAAGGAATTATGTCAAAAATAAAAGCATAACGAAAACATTGAGACAAAAGTTCATTTGTTAAGATAATCCAACATTCAATATGTACCAATCTAATTCTGCTGGAATGATCAATTTATGTAAGAAATAAAAGCAATATAATTTTGACATGAATAGAAAAAATTGATGGGTCAAATGAATCCCTATTTTAGCTCTTGGTAAGATTTGGGAATACACCCAACATGTTTTTGTGATATAATCATAAAACTGAAATTTAAAACATTTATACAATGGACTGGAAAACTTCATTTCTTAACCTGTGTTCATTCTTTTCACCACTTTGTTCCAATTGCATACGTATAGGATCCCAAATATTCTCTCTGACGTCCTCAATTTTGGTTGTTTTAATTATTTTATATCATTAAATCAAATCCTATTAATAATTCCAAAATGCAAAATTCTTATTTAAGTTTAATATTCCAATATTTATTTTCTACCGATAATTCATTAAATTTTGAGAAAAATATTATTTTCTGAAACATTACATGATCACGTCTTATACGGCATTTAGCATGCAATTCTGAACAACACAATTTGTGCTCTTCCACAAATAAATACACATGTAAACCATATGCAATTATTTTGTCAAAACGACTATCAAATATTCAGCGAAATTCAATAGAATTTCTCTGACTTAACTATTCTAGTTTTGAAAATATATGTTCAATCACAATCATGTTAAAGCGTCTTTACATCCTTTGGTGGAAACGCGAATAAATTTTCAATAAAATCCTCTATAACAGCAGGACGTAAAACTTTGGGGGGGAAAAACATTTTAATTTTTTAAAACATCGTAATCAATCCCTCCTGACATTAAATGATGCCACGAATCAGATATTTTCCCTAAAACAGTTTACAATCTAAAATATATCTAAACCCTTTTTATTGGGATTGTGTACATTCTTTCTCGTAAAGCAAATAAATAGAGAAGGTAGATAAATATATGAGAAATAAAAGGAGAATAAAGAACTTAGAAAAAAGGGTAAGATTGACATAAAGGTTTTTTATATTAAATACTGATATGAATCATTCATATTGGAAAATATTTTTTACAAAAAAAATTTTTTTAGTGGTTTTCAAGATATGTTCCATGGCTTATAGAAGGCATTCCCAGAGGTCCCACGATTCACACAAAAAAATAAATAAATATGTATACAAAATGGATTCATGCTCTCTGTGAAGTTTGTAAAGTAACAGGTATTTAAATCTCATCCCCCCTCCCTATTCATTATAACTGAAAATTTTATTTATATATAACTTTATTTCGCAACATTTTTTAAATTTTTATTATATTATAATAAAAGAATATTAAAAATGTTTTATTTTTTTATATACTTCCTACTAGAGATTGAGAATATTCTATTGTTTACTGTGCTGGGTTCCACGAAACAATTTTATACTTGTTAGTTAGCACAATGCCTTGCAAAACTAAATAGTTTTCTAATGGGAAATTTACATTTGTGGGAAGAAAACAATTATAATGAAATAGAGAAAAAAATCAACATATCGACAGATTCGATGTTAAAATCTAAATTTAAGCAAGAACAGCTCCTAAATTTTGGTTGCAAATTCATGCAAAAGACTCAGCATTTTTCAGACAGCTATAAACTTTTTAATGCCTTTCAGAAAATTGTGTTTAATTAAAATATATTTCTCAATGGTTGTGGCTACAAAAACAAAGTATAAAAAGAAATTAAATTTGGAATATGTAATGTGCATTTAATGTCAAAAGACCTAAACTTCGACAATTTGCGTGAAAAAAAGCAAGCGCGTATCCCAGTTACAATATATAAGGCATGGGTACGTGACATTCGGATCACAAATTAATATTATTAACAAGTAAATTATATTAAAAGATCATATTACAGTTTTTAAATTCTAAATACAAATGTTTTTTAAAATTGCCTTTACATGAAGTGCCTATAACGCGTATTGATCTGCTATTATTTTGAGATACATTATTTGAAGATTGTGTGTAGGAATTGGGCTCTACGAAAATATTTTATAGTTCTAGGGGATCCACAAAAGCACCTTCAAATTCTAGGGGTTCCTCGAGTTGAAAAAGTTGAAAAACTATTGTTTTATTTTATTTTACTCTGAAAATTTGCAATTGACATTTATTTTTAGCGGAATCATAAAATGTGGATGTGAATTGGGCAGATGGTTTATTGCTAGATTTTTTGAATAATTATCTATTCCCTATTAAATTAATTGAATGTATGGTATTTAATGTATACGTATTGCATGCTTTTAACCACAATGTTGAGTTACAACAACTTTATTTGCAGCAAGAGATGCAAATTATGCAGAACAAAACATAAATTTCTCATTCGAAGCATTGAATGTTTGTTGGAAACATACGCAATTTAAATTACTCCAGCTGACCTAGACAGATAAAAAAAAGAAAACTTCTCCTTTTGAACTTCTGTTATCCATTTCTTGTCCCAAGTGCAAAGAAAGGTTATCCGTTTTGAAAGCATATTAAAAACTCGGAATTTTTTAGAAATACTTTTTAAAATTTTTGAGGTAGTATTGCTTTTCTGTTATATATATATATTATATATATATATATATATATAAATGTCAATATGCAATATAAAAGGGTTTTTTTAAAAATTAGTTATCTATTAATTTTCACAAATTTAAAATTCTAATGGATTTATTCTTAAAAGAAGATTACTTAAATTTTAATGGTTCCGTGTATAAACAAACTAAAGGTTTACCTCAAGCATGCCCTGTTAGCAAAAGTATGAATATAAATATGTTTTATTAATAATAATCACTACATTTTAGATATATAGATGATCTAATTGTATTTGTTAAAAACATCAATTTTAACTCCAATATTACTTTTTATCCTGATTACTTAAACCTAGTTAAGATTAATAATAATCCAGTTAATACTAATCACTTGGATGCATCATGGTTTTCTAAGGATTATAAATTATATGGTAATATTTATGATAAAGAGATATTTTAATTTTAACATATTTAAAGTGAAATACTGAAATTTCAATGCATCCATTTTTATGTATAGATATATTATTTTTAAATATATTTATCGTTATAATGTATTAGTTAGAGATAATTCTAATGTTTTTTTTAATTTAATAACTTTATTAACCATTGTATTGAACATGATATCGAGCTAATTTTATTTACAATTATATTCTAATAGATTTGAGTGAAATATCAACATGCAATAATAATATTTTTTTAAATTGCTTATAAAGTTAATCGGAAGATGCCACCCCATGTTTCATAAATTAATTTTATATATTTTAATTAAAAATCATTGTGTAGGTTTGTGGCTGCCTTTATATTTTATATAAATTGTTATCAATTTTTTATCAATATTTTAGGGCTTTTAAATGTATATATATGTAGACTAATGTTATTTTATTATATTTTAATATCTTTTTATGCGGTAATTGTTTTACTTCTTTCTATCGGGCGGGAAACTTGGTCTGATCATGTACACACATTGTAAGTTTATCATCTAGTTTCTTGCATCGATTTTAACATATACTAGTAATTAACAGTAGGCTACAATTTGATCGTTTTATATTGTGATTTATTTGTAATATTAAATTTTTCTTAATATTCCTTACTTTCCCTATGGCCCAGTTTATTGGCAAATACAGGTGAAGGTTGGCTGTCCGCAAAATTTTATTTAAACATGCAATCTTGGTTCCTAAGTCCAGGAGCTCGTTATAGTATTACTGTGTCTAATACTTTTTACTATTTTGACAAGTTATCTTAGGTTTATAACTATTCTGTATACATTTATAAATTTTATATATATATATATATATATATATATAATATATATAAAGCTTTTAAATTGTTTTGAATCTTTCGAAACTCTATATTGATTTCATCATATAAATAATATCAAGGTAATACAGATCTATTTTTATATCTTGGGAATTTAATTGATAGTTTAAACGTGCGGAATGTGGTGATTGATTTCATCTTTAACAAGTGACTTGTTCTGAATTACTTCGAGCTGCCCCGAAAAAATTTCTATATTCTATTCCATCTTAATCGATTCAATGAGCTATAATGGAACAAATACAGTACATTTTCCCCTTTTTAGTACTTATACAGATTGTTACATTAAAAAAATGTATTTGAAAATATTTCATTTAATCATTTGTTTTATATTAAAAAAATTGTAAGAAAAGGATTTGATTTTGATTGCATATATTGACATCCACAGGATAAATAATTTTTCGAAAGTTTTCATTATGTATTTTATTTCACATATTTCAGCGCTTACACTCTGGTTCTTATATTTCCTTGCTAATACGTGATTCCATAAAATGTTGCTCTTCAAGACTTTGAAATCTAGATTAAAAATAAATTTTCTCATTTATCAATTCTGCATCAATGCAATAAACAAATGATAACTAACTAAAAATAATAACGTTATTTTTTTAAAGAAAATCATTGATTCTTATTGAAAATACAATGCATAAAAAATTGCACCTGTTTCTTTTTGAACATAAATTTAATTTTGAAATTTAGTTTTAAATTGATTATGCGAATTATTTCGAAGATTATTATGTCAAATAATAAGTCAGCGCTTATTTTAATAGTTATATTTAGACCAATTAACTATTAATGTTAATTTAAAAATGATTCAAAATGAACAGTAATAAGAATCTTTTTCGGTGGCGAGGTCAAAAATCAATACTAATTCTTTAAAACAAGATTTTTCTTCATCAATATTTTGTAACGTATGATAAAAAATGTTTTTTCTCTTAATCTATGATCATTTATTAAGTATTTTATAATGTATCCAAAAGAAAAGTTCTTAAAAACAAAATTTTGTTGTCATTAAAATATTTGAAGAATTGTAGCAGACACTTAAATAAAATAAATGGAAATACCTCTTCAAATGTTATTATGCTTAAATATTTTAATATATTACCAATTATTTCGTAAAACTAATACATTTCTATCATTTTTCTCATAGAACCGTAAAAAGTTAGATTACACTAGTTGTTAGCTAATGACACAATTCGAAAGGAACAAAGTATCTGTTAGGGACATACCTCGTAGTTTTGAGTCACGGTAAATAGAGCCAAAAAGGTAACTGGCTGGAGTCCCACTGTTCAAAGAGAGAGCTCTACTCCCTACAATATTGAAAGTTCTGAATTTCTGTACACATTTAACATGCATCAGCTTCTCAACACAGCTTTTTCTTATTGGTTGCAGAACTCTAATCTATCATTCAATGAAAAAACGTCATTCACAAGTTCTTTACTATGATCATTTGTCTACTTACGTCGCATTAATTTACTACACTAGGTCTTTTTAGTGATATATCTCGTGATTTTGATCCATGGTCAAGTGACGAGGATAACACCTGAGCTGGCACTCCTTTCCTAACTACCACACCATACAACTAGAGAACGTTTGAGCTCTCAACAAATTTAACGTGTATTGCCCCACACGGCGGATCTTCAGGGGTACTAGGCTCGAACTCATGACACACCAGCTAAGAGTCGATTACTTTTACCACTCGACTACCGCGGCCCATTTTGTCTACTATGAAACTGGATGAATATTTATTAAACAGAGATCTGGAACCGGGACAAATTAAGCATCATTTCATAAAATACTCTAAACAAAAATTAAATAATTATTTAATTATTTGTGTATATATAACCTTATTGTATTAAGAATATAATTTCTTAAATTCCGTAATGGTTGAATGCATTTATTTTGCTTTATTTTCGATTTTGTTTGGTAATGTCTTTCTTTTTGTATTTCATCCATTAAAATGCTTCCTGCATAAACGAATTTTCATCAGTAGGGATATACAGTTATAAATTCAACATTGAAATATATATTTCTATAGTTATATAGACTATTGATACAATAAAAGAACAGCTGTTGAAAATATTTTTTTACATATCAATTATGAACAGAAATCACACAGTAAATTTATTTTTGAAAAGCGCAATTATCAAAAATTAATCGACGTGAATAAAATAAAAAAATATTTAGGTTCAAAAGAATAACTTTAGTAAGAGCAAAAATTCAAACCTAATGGGAATCGTGTATAAAATCAGCTTTGAATCAGGACAGAAAAACCTTCTTATTCTTAACATTTTAGCGCACTCTCCTGAAATAAGTCGGACTTCAGAAAGCGATTTTTTCTCCCTGTGCTCTATAATCCATCGAGAGCTTGCTTTTCTTCTATTGATGCAAACTGAAGATACTTATTAGGCAATTTTGTTCTTATTTTCGGTCCTTAAAATAGTTGTCACCGGTGATTTTTCTTTTTACGCTTGTGCATTTTGTGTCCATTATTTATTTTTGATTGTCAGCTGGATCTGGGAATTCCATCTTTTTCTTGTGCAATCACGCTGTACATCAGTATCGCCATTAGGATAAAAGTCGTTTATAATATTACATTTATTTGGTTTTTTTTTTACCATCGTTTTTTTCGTTTAATTTCTTATAATTTAAAAAGATAAAGAATACAAAAAGTTTGTGGAAAAACAATCGAACTTTAATATCAAATGATGTATTTTGCAGTTCATTTGAGTTTGTATTTAAATAGTGGATAATGCTATCATTTATAGAAATAACATTTATAAAAATGTGTATAATGATTTGAATGTTTGAGAAGATCAAAACGATCCATGTTTTACACTGTATACCACATTATGAGTTAAATGATAATCCAGTCATTAAAAAACACAAGTTACTATAGTTACTTACCTGGAAGTAATATACCGCTTAACCTTTTTACAGGTAAAAGATTGTAAGCATACTATCTCGGCTTCTATTCATAAGTCCACAGGAAGTCATACATTGAAATAATTTTATTGGAAAATATTTCAAATAAAAGACAGTTTTTCTAATAAAATTGATCTCAAAAATAAATCATAAACTCATTTAAAAAACACGGTGAAATTTTTAGTTTAAGCAAGTATTATTTGATTTGTACCGGTGTTATAATAAATTTATTGTGATACAATCAATAAACATCATTGTAAAATTCGCACATTATTTTGGTTTTTATTTTTAATAACAAAATTACAAATCTCAAATTTTAGAAAGTTTGTTGATGCTTTATACCTAATTTTAAGCTAATTTTGTAAACAAATTTACTCGACAGCTCCGATTGCAATAACTTTTGTTTAAATTGTTGAATGTATCCCAAACTATTTATTCTTAGTTAAGAGAAAAAACCTGTGTGGAATATAGTTAGCAAATCAGACAGAAAATTTGTTTTTGATTTACATACATACTCCTAAACATTTATAAAATAAAAACATTATCAAATACCTCTCGTTCAGTGAGGGCAGTAGAGCTTTTCCCAATTTCACTTAAGTTTTTTTTTTATTATTTTTAGGTAAATCCAAACCATATTTGTTGTTTCTGGCAACGCTTTCTTACCACTAGTGACTGGCATCTTAATTATGGAGTTGTACACTTGTATTGATTTTGTTGCTGTAGAAAAGATATCTTCGAATTCCCTGTACTGTTACGACGTGAGCCCTTTAAATTTACTTCATTACTTAGTAGCGAGAGAGCTCACACACACACACACAGAATTTTGTCAATACCATTTTTTTCCAAATCAACTAAACAAAATATTCGATTCATTAGTAAATGTTTACTCTTTGCAGCCTTTCACTGGGCAAAAACTCTAGTCCCGTTTAAGGCTTGACGATGTTGAGATGATCGGCTCCCGGGTGTGTCGGTGCGCCCCCCCCCCCTTCACTAGTATGTTTCCCAGTCAATTCATTGATACGGCTGCCCCGCCACTTCTTTCACTAGTATCGTCCAAGATCACTCGAACGGCTGCTTTGCAGACTCCTTCTCTCCATCTTTGAGAGGTACTTGCCGTTTCTATCTCAGTCCTTGAGAGGCGGCTGCCCCCCCCCAAACACGAAAGTGTTTCTTCGAAAATGAAAAAAATTGATGCGAAAGGTAACACAGAAGATTAAAGGAAATCAAGAAGCACCTCGTTAAATTGTAATCCGAGCCTTTAAATGACATTGGTGGGTTTATTTTACGCCCCCAATAATCTCTGATTGGCGAACGTAGCGGATCTGCAAACGGCCCTCCTCATCGGCGTCCCAACTCCATTGGACCTTTGAGACAATAGGTCGCTGTGTCAGAAATCAACTCCGTCGCTGTACCTCGCATACCATCTGGAGTGTCTATAAGTCACCCGATACCTTATCACTCAGAGTAACCTCCAGGGTATGTCTTTATCACAAAAGGCTGATATTCCTTTTCATTCAAATAGTTCACGATCCGCATGTGTGATGAGACCCGACAATGGATGTACACAGAAGTGTCCTTTCTATAAATCGAAATGTTCGAAATTTATCTGACGGTAACATGCCGCCTTTAGAATCGGTGAGACACCAGTTTTGCTCCAAGCATGAGGGAAGAATACAGAGTCTCTTTTGGAATCCTAAAATGACCCGTCTAGGCATTCCGCTCACTCTATTCATCAAATGTGACAAGTATTATCGGAATTTGTTTGACTAACAAGCCGACGCTACAGTAATTATTTTAATTGATAAATGTATGTTAGATTTTGCTAAATTTTTTGTTCTGTGTGTTCGTATAAATGTTATGCTACATCGAATTAAAGTACTAAAATGAAAATATAGAATACTTATGAGAACTGTTTTTGTGAAAGAAGTGTTGATAAAAACAAGAAAAATACCACTTCCGCACCCGATCGTGAATACATTCTACAAATAATTTGAAAAGATAAGATATATTCAGTTTCTCTTTTTTTTATTTTAAAAATTTCTAGGTGATTTTTTTTTTTTTTGTCGTAGCAAATATTCTGATTAGTATTTTCCGATAAGTACTTTCGTTTTTCCGGACTTTCTACGTAAGAATTTTTACTTAAATCCTCTTTATGCGCTGGGCTTTCTTAGAATCATCATTGTTTTTAGATTATGTCTGACATCAACACATATCAAAAGAATTAATATTTGATTTAATTTACGTTGCACTGCAAAGGAACAAGGGACCCATGATCAAGTGATCAGAAAGAATTTGAGTGACACCCCTCCAGACTTCTGCATTATGCCAACTTTGAGTTACGACAGGCTTAACATCCAACAAACCCTGTACATTGTGAGTCTACTCTCTACCTCAAAAAACTGACTCCTGAATAGCCGGACATGATATCGTGACCATCACCCTTTGGTGACCATGGCCGAAGGAGTGTAAACAACAACAAAAAAATAACTAGTGAAAATAACACCAGAATTATCAGTAAAATAATTTAACAATTAATATATTTAATGTATTCGCATGGTCACATTTCTTCAATTAGCTTAACTAAATTTATAGATTTAAGGTTTATTTTTTGCATATATTGTGAACTATTGAAATTAAATTGATGTAAATTGGTTATATCATAAGTAAGTTAAATTAAATATGAAAATTTACTCATAAATGTCTTTTACTCATTCAGCATAAAATAATTTAGATTTATAAATATTTTATTGGGGTTTTTTATAAAATATTTAATGTTATTTTTAAAAAATCTTTTCGCTGAATAAATTTTTTTGAAGGCATTTTCAATGAAATAGGGAAAAATTAATATTAAATACATTAATAGTAATTATTATAAAACTCGAAAATTTTTAATATTTAGAGCCTCTTATTATTTCTTATATTACTAATCATAATATTACAAAAAAAGAAATATAGTAGAACTTTGCAAAATATTGTGATTTTCAAACTTTTGTTTTTTAAGATATGAGTCAATTAATATTAAACGAGACATCAACATACTAACTGAAGTTTTAAAAAAAATGAAACAAAGTTATTCAGGTAAAACATCTAAACTGTACTGAAAATGTAATTGTGACACTGAAATAGTTTTTATTCTTGGTTTATTCTTCATAACAAAATTAAAATGTAACATTAATTTCTTAAGTTTGGATTGCGATAGTTAATGCTTTGCACACACATCATATTAAAATTTTATCTCCCTCTCCACGGGGTAACTGAATAAATATTAATAAAAATAACTAGAAACATAATAATTAAGTTTTGCTTCACCTATTGTTTCCTATTGCCACTAGACCTCAAGTTACTCTTCGTTTGGTGTAAATTAATACCATCCAATTTATATATGAACTGCGAGTTGTACGTGCTATTAAGTGGTATTTCAATACTCGTATAAAACATCTCAATTCTTTCGAAATATTTGTATACATCCACGGAATTCGCAACAAGAAATTGTAATTCAATGCAACAATGAGTAATTTACATTTGAAAATAACAATTTAATTTTCTCAAAATTTAATTAATCGATTTTTTTCTACTTTTGAAGATTCAAAATTCTAAATAATGGTTTTTTTTTAGTTCGTTATTAACACTTGTTACCATTATGTGACTACTAAATATCTTAACAACGTTTCAATGTGTATTATATCTGGTATAAAATTTAACATTTCAGTAGTTGTCTCAAGTTAAAAACATTTACGATCCACCACAGAAAAGAAAGAATGTGAAATTTAATTTTTTAACTCACCTATAGATAAATATAACTATTTCTTAATTTCTATCTCAGTCTTTACTAGGAATATTGGTTGGAACAGTTGCTTACTCGCGCGCGAGCGCGTAACGAAAAGTTTTATGGATTTCCTTCAGGTGTGCTAACAATGTCTACTTTTTAAGGAACAGAAAAATGTTAATATTTTGATGTATATTATTTTCCTGAGGAAATTTGAACTCACTATCATCACTTGATCACAGGTTTAGTGGCTCGTTGCTTATTAAAATCTTGTTACTTCTCTTTGGACGATAATCAATTTTAATCAACCAAAATTCCAAGTATATATTTTCAGAGGTATCTCAAAGGATAAGGTCGCGAAACTCTTTTTTTTTTTCCTTTTACGATGCTCCGATAGAATCTCAACCTCATCTTTCCATTCCAGAAGAATATAAATTTTGGAACTAATGCACATTAAATGAGTATTAAGGATCTCTTTCCTAGTAAGACGTGGAAGTTAGTATCGTAGATACTAGACCAGATATTTGTATCCTTACCAATATCCATGTCTCATAATTAGAAAATTTATAATTAGTCACTGAGCAACTATTTACATAGCACATTATATATGTTATTTGCAGTTATAACAGGGTGGTCCAAAATTCGATGTTAGGTACAAGACATGACAACAATCATTTATTGTAATAGAAATGTAAGGGCGCAAGTGACGCATTGAGGCACAACCACAAAAAAAATAAAAGACGAAAGGATAGACGAAGTGTTTATTGAAAGCGTCGTTGACAAGTGTAATGCTATCAATAACTGATCAAATTTGAGTTTGCCAGTAGAGATACATGTTTCAAAGCGGTGGTGAAGAGATTGGTGTACCGTTCAAAGCTGCCAGGTATTTCAC
>BMAO01022662.1:0-26032 GCA_019973975.1 Trichonephila clavata
GTTCAAAATGACTGCCTTCCGCAGAAATGCAGTATCGAACCGCGTTAGAACCTCCGCCTGTAGCTTCTGCAACATAGTTGGTGTCAACAGACCTGCATGCAATGCTGATTCGATTGAGTAAATAGGATTTACTCGTGGATTCACGTTCGTACACTTTGCTTTTTAGGAAGCCCCAGAGAAAGAAATCCAGAAGACTTAGGAAACTTCATCTTCTAAAAAATCGGCTTATGGTCCAGATAAAATTTCCGTGTATGATTCTGATGTTAAAGGTCCATCGAAATACATTGGGCCAATTAAGGTGCTCTTCCATATTCCGCACCACACATTCACCGACCAACGCACTTGGTGGTGGTGATTCGGTCGTATTAGATGTGGGTTTTCCAGGGACCAATAATGCGTATTAATAGTGCCTTGCCTCGAGAACTGGCATTAAACTGACAACAAAACTTCATTAAAAAAATCTGGATTTTCATCCAGTGTATTTAACACGAAATTGCAAAAAATCAAAACGACGCTCTTGGTCTCCGGGAATTAGTTCCTGCGCCAGGACTGAACGATAAGGATATGCACCGTACGTATATAATATGTTTCACACCGTCGATTTTGAGTAGGACCAAGCCTTGCTAATATCCCGGACACTACTTTCAGGATGAGCCCGATCATATCCTAGAAAATCCTCAGTGGGTATCCGGGAGGCACGAGACTAAAGAATACGTCTATGACAACTCCCGGTTTTATACAAGCGTGCGTTGAACGGAACGGGCGATTGTACAATAATATGGATGTCTTTGACTGGGAAATTTAATTGCATAAAGTCTTGCCGCCTCTCTCTTATTTCGATTACTCACATACAACAGTACCATTTCGTAGTATTCTTCATTTGAATATATCTCGTTCTCCCGTACTAGAATTCGTAATATTGCAATTGCTAGCGACTACACAACATATTTTTAATAGTCATCATGATCAGTACCGAAGCAAATAAGCCAATTTTTTTTTTTGGAACTGCTTTTGAAATGTTTTCTTCTTCCAAAATATTTTATTTTGTCTATATTTTACACGTACAGAAAAAAATTATATTTCTTAAGTACTCAATTATTGCATTATTAACGTAATTTATAGACTTCTAAATTTAAAAAAGATTTACGTAAGAGTGATGTACAAGAGTGAAAGTTTCCTGGCAGAGTTCCAATTAATTTCACATTGGAGACGGCCTCTAACTAGGTTCTTGAAAACGGCCGTGAAAATTGAGGAAGTATACGATTTCCAAAGTTCCATAACTCAGTCAGTTTTTATTGTAATAAAATGAAACTTTTTGAGTTTACTTTATTTTTATGTACTGTATCTTTTCCAAAATATAAGTGATAGGACCTGGGAGCGTATAAAAATTTAATTTTTTTATTTTTTTTCTAATTATGCTTTTTGGTTCGAAATGCACGTAAAAACATTCCTTACCTTTTTTAAAACGTTTTTCAAATTGGAAGTACATGTCTAAACCGAACGGTTCGGGAATTAGCTATTGGGTCACATTAAGGCTGGACACCCTGTATATAAATATATATATATATATATATATATATATATATATACAATTTATATATATAAATTAATAAATTGCTGTAAATAACGACTATCTAGCAAACGCTTCAGATATTTCACGGGTAAAATTGTAAGTTTCAGTAATCAACAATTATTGGAAATTACTAAATTATTGATATTCAAGCTATATAATCAAAGTATTCGGACACCCTTCAAATTAATAGATTCTACAATGACAGCTAGCCGCTAGTTCTCATACAAGTTTACAAGAATTCATAAGAGATAACGAAAGGAATTTCCCAGCTAGAAATGTACATTGGAGGGATAACTTGTGCTAAAGGTTTTAAATGTGTTAAATGGGTTTATTGTCACATCGATGTGGAGTGTGTTTTTCTAAATCTTCTGTTGTGTTAGAAATGTTGTGTTCTATAGTACATGATGTTATCATATATGAATGCGTGGTGTAACGATTCAACCTTTATCTAGTAGACACATGGTATATCAGATCGTTAAGTAGAAAAGAGACACTGAGTACTGGAAGCTATATCCTTACTAATAATATAAACGTGCAAGTTTGGATGTATGGATCTATAGATGTTTGTTACTCTTTCACGCAAAAACAATTGAATGGATTTTAATGAAACTTTACAATAATATAGCTTAAACATCAAAATAACACATAGGCTATAATTTATAAACATATTGCATGAAGTGTCCAAAATATAACGATAAATGTCAAGTAAGAAGGAAAAATTCTACCATCTGCAAGCTATTCTAGCTTGCGCTGTAAAATCCGTTAGAGTTATGCGTATATAATCACGTACAAAAAGGCTCGTGACAGCATATATCTATCTTTTACGTGTAAGCCATTATCGCCAAAATAGTGTGAACCATAAATGCAATAAAAAATGATAATTTATTTCAATGCACGTTTCTTTTTTTTATGATTTTTTTATCAACCGATCACTAAGAAAATTGGCAAATATATGTATTCCTTTTTGGAAAAGGATTTTGGGCAATACTTTTTGTAGTAGTTAGTTCCCCACCAGGTGGCGCGATAGCATATCAACTTCTGCACCATCCAATCCATCGCCAAGTTGCCAACATAGTCGCCAAAAATGATGCCAAATTGCCTCTATCACCAACATTTCGTTATGTTTCCATTGAATCGCCATTATAATGTAAGGAACGATATTGCTCGCAAATATTTCAATTTTAACATAAAATAAATACAGCAGAAAGTAATATTAACGTATTACACATCCAGATATAAATTATTTACATTATTTTAAGAGTTCATTACACAAAATTTGTAACAATGTGTTATTTTTTCTGAGCAAATATCAGCTTAGGAAGGTGTTTTCAAAAATCGACCAACAAGAGAGTTATGGGTTGTTATAAATAAAAAAAAAGTCCTTTTTTTATCAGCGATTAGATTTACTGACTTAAAATTTAAGAAATATGTTTATTTTTTCAGCTAAGATATGCATAAAGCTTTTTTTTCTTACATTTGCAATTTACGTAAATTTAGCTCATTAAAATCTTCTTTATCCTTCAAACTGTATTGTTTAATTTTTCAATTCCCCCATGCAAAGAACGGGTATATCAGCTAATATATATATATATATATATATATATATAATTGTGAAACAAATCGAAATAGATTAGCCAACATATTTCGTCAGGATTTTGACAGGCCCTCGGATGTAACATTGGCATAATGACAATTCGTCATGCACTTCGAAAACTTGCTTTCTTTCCAGAGGTACTGTTTACAAAACGATAGCAGTGAAGCCAACGACAAGCATCTCAAAGTGCAAAATTTGACAACACTAGAGCTTTTGAGTAATGGTGTTTCGTGTTTTAGAGTGACAAATCAAGGTATAATATTTAAAAACCAGTGGTAGAGTCTGGATATGAAAATTGCTCGGTGAACGTTTTGAAACTGACTGTAAATGAAATTTGTGAAAGTAGAGGAAAATGGCTATGAAGTGTGCACTTCATTGTTTTAACAAACTTATTGACTTCTTTGCAAAAAGTTCTCAACAAAAGCTATTTCGACATTCTGGATAACTCCATACTATCTACAGTTCAGAAAAGGTATATTACTGCTTTAATAGGGGTGTGTACCTGTCCATATCACACGGGCTTTGTAGACGTGGTTTGCTCTTATGGTTTAGCAGTAATTAAACAGACTTTTTTAAAGACCAATTTTGAAAATCGTAGAATGGGGCAAATTAGAGATCGAATGGGACTTATCCATCGTCTGTGTCTATCTGAAAACAGTAAATTGCTTGCGGGTGCAGTTAAGGAAACGTATAACGATTCTTAATATTTCTTTATTTTATTGCAATCACAAGCATCATAAACAATATCCTACACTAAAAAGGTAAAAAAAAAAAAATTCAAATTAGTTACATTTAATGAAATTTTTGGCATTGCATATTATCTCCATGGTTGATGTTGACAGAGTATATAACGAAAAGTCATGGGTGCAAACAAATAGTTTCGAAGGCACATTGGTGCCCACGGCCACGGGATTAAGAACGCCTGAGCTAGACCATAACAATAAAAAAACGATGACAGAGCTGACCAGTGTTGTTCTACACAAGAATGGTGTCAAATGTGTGCCACAATATTCAAAAAAATTAGTCCATAGCCTTCCCCACCGAATGGTTGCTGTTATTGCAAAAGGTGACCATAATTTTTTGACTTATTTTCTGGAAAAGAAAATAAGTCATTTGGATATATGAAGAGATTCATATATCCAAACAGATGAAACACTATACATATTGATGCTATACAAATTTTTTAGAAGAACAGAAATATTAAGGTAACTGGGACGTAACAGTGCTTCACATTTTGCATTTTTTTATTTTACTTTTAAAAAATCGAAGGCACTTTGCTACATCCATAGATACATTATTTATGAGAATTAGATAAATAGAACTCTAAAGAATTGCAATTTAAAATTGTAAAAATAATTTGATGTAACTATGATTTAGGTACAATTTCTTCAAAATTCTTTTTTTTTTATATAATATGTATTGTAAAATACTAATTTTTTTATACAAAGAATGTATTGCACAAAATACTAATTTTTCTATAGAAGGAATGTAATTTTTCTACATTATATGTTCAAATTTATTGAAAATTCCACATTTTTTGTGGGGAAAAGTTATGGAAACTTTAAATGATTAGTTAAAAAAAATATAGAATAAAATTTTGTTTTTTGAAATGTTAATTACGTTTACTTTTGCATTTATAAATACTCGGGGTAGTTCTTAAGATATAAATCAAGTGAATATAAAACAAAGTGGATCTTGTGGATTATCCTAAATTAATTACATAGTTTGTAAAATAGACATTTCGGTTTTCTTAAATGTTTATTTTTAACATTTGAATTCTCATGAATAACTCTATGCGTTTATAACTGTTGTTTTTACTTTAAAATAAATAAGCATTTATATGTATGAGTACAAAAACAGTTTTTGTTATAATATTTAAAATCAGATTTCATTTAAATTAGATATCAAATTAACTCTTTAAATTCATCAAAGACATTTTCTTTGTGTACTTTTATAACAATAAAAATACGTGTTAGGAATGGACTAAATTCATGTGACGTCATAATCACATGATAATTTTAAACCACGTGTTTTTAGCCAATCAAGTTCAAAAACACATGTGACGTCATAGTCACGATAAATGCAACTATCTATTTTCAGCAAATCAGTCCATGCACTTCGTTGTTGCCAAATTAGGCTTTTTACAGAAACTTTTTTTAAAAAAAATTAATATTTGTCACTTTATTTAAAAGTACATGTATAGAGCAAGACTTTTTTTCTTTAATTTTAAAATCTTTTTGCAAAATTTCTTTTTATAACTCTTGAGCATCTTTACCCAACTATGCAATTTGAAATTTTACCTAAGTTTTACAAATAGAATAAAAAGTAAGAGCTAGTTTATTGTCCGTTTTTAATTAAAAGTAGAACACGTGTTTATATTATCATATGACCATCATAAATTTAGTCCATTCTATAATATCCTGTAATGACAAAGTTGAAAGTGAAGTACAAATACTAAAATCTATAGATATCAAACTTTGGTATTTTAAATGAAAATGTGTGAATCGTTGAAAACACGTATTGATGAAGTAAAAAGAGAGAGACCCCCAAGAAAGACTTCTAAATAACCTAGAATTTTTAATTCACAATTTAAAAGCTTAAGAATGATTAAAATAAATCCAATTAATTATGGTATGGCTTTGTATTGTTTTAAAAAATATTATTTTACAAATGATAGATTAAAATATCTTTATTTGCAATTTTCTCAAAATACATTTTTTGTTGATTCCGGTACACTTTGCGCAAAATCTACTTTACCTATCGCGCAGATATTTTGCATAATACAAAATTCACAAATTTTTAATGAAGTGAATGAATTCGTTTTCAAAAAAGATTCAAAAATTTCAAATATAACCCAATCTTTGCATGGAATTTAGAGAGAATTTAAATAATTAAATTTAAATTTTTAAAATTTTTTTTATAAATTATTTTTTAAAATTTATTTTATGGACAGTTAAGTTTGCAAACACTCTGGAAAATTTTAAAACGATATATGCAGTGGATTTTATGCAAAGTGTACCTAAAGATAAGAACATGCCTCTAAAATAAAAAAAAATAATTATTGATTATTTATTGCTTTTACAGATTTATTTGTGATTTAAAATGGAATATTTTGCATTAACTGGTACAAAAATATACAGATAATTCAACATAAAAATTTTAATTTTACTGCTTTTAATTTAAGTAAGTGAGAACCATTTAAATTTGGTGTAAGAAAAGTTCCTTTTCCCTTGTCGCAGACGTCGTAGTTATCTTAAACGAGAATGGAAAAGAAATTCATTTTTACTATTCCTTTTTATGTAGCAGTTTATACACATTATATTACTTTGTAATATTACATCAAAACACTATTCAGATAAAACTGTATATCTTTTTTTAAAGACAACGTGCTTTCATATTTAAAAAAACTAATTTTATTTTTCAATTCGAATTTCTATGTGGCATTTTTATGTTGAGCAGAATAAAATAGTTGCACGAAGAAATTAAGAATTTCTTTTAAGGGAACTCTGAAACTTATCATTAATCTCAAATAATGCAGAGCTGCATCAAATGGAAATGTATACTTTGTTAAAAATATGAAGTTTCTACTGTTTAATAAATATTTTCACTTTGTTGATTAAAAGATGAACATCAAAGGCGTTTTAATTATGTCTTTACAACATCTTCAGTGTGATAAGATATAATAAAGAACATCCGCTTTTGAATTACAGTTCCTAACCACTCACGATTTTGTATGTGATGAATTAATTCGTATGAAAGTTTGCCCACTGGAGAACTCACTCTCATTAATCAGTTGCTTTCCATATTGTATTAAATTCAAGTCAATTATTATTTTTCCTTAGGATAGATAATTTTTACGGTACCCGTTTCACTTTACTTTAATTAAAATGACAGGTGGGTGCATAAAGTATAAATTTTTACAAGCGCAACGAATCGATTATGTGCATTATTAGGAAATATTCTATACATTATTATCCAGAAAAAAATTGAAGTTTTCAAATATATTAAGTAAGGTGCATTTGCCTTTAAAGAGCATCAGATATTTGTTATAAGTTGTCGTATTTTTTAATAAGCATTACTTTTGAGTTCCTTGTCCCCTCTGCATATTCCAGTATGTGAATCCTCTTATCTTTCGACAGATTAACTTGTAACTCCCCTCCTTAATTAACAAGGCTCATTCATACTCTTTTCCCATTGTGTTCAATTCCTACTATTAGCCCATTCTCTCCCTACAGATATATACATTTATTTATTTATATATCTTGTTCAAATTTTCAATAGTTAATAAAATTATTTCTATTCATTCAATCAAGTTCAAATAAATTTTTTTAAACTTGTAGTGGATGACACTTAAAGTTAGTAGAGTTTTTCTCAAAATATTAATTAATTAACTACAGGTTAATTAATAAAATTACTTATTAATTACCGGTTTTCGACGCAAACTTAGATTCGTCTCCATTGTTGTAACAATGTAACTGTTAAAACAATGATAGTTGGCGTCAAAAACCGGTTTTTCAGCCAAACTAGCGAAACGGGGTGTGCATAGTTACAACAATGCAGATAAATCATGCTCTTTTTTTCAATACCTACTATTAGTTCATTCTTTCCCTAAATATATATATATATATGTATATATATATATATATAGTTTTTAATCGTGAAAAAAATACTTTTCATTCATCCATTCAAAGTAGGAATTGACTTAATTTTTTTTATATTACTTGTTTTCACTAATTATATATAAGTCCAAAGTGAATATGTAAGAAGGTATGAGTGTTCCTATTGAAATAAGAATTAAAGATAAGGCTTTTCTATATACGTATGTATGTATGGAAAGTTTTCACTTGACTCAAACTATTTTACTGGCAGAATCTAATAATATGTTGGCAGTCATTGTAGGATTGAAGCGATTTCTTGATATTTTCGTCATGCATTTGTTTAGTTAACTAAGATACACACAATACAAGCAGCTATGAAACACAACGCAAACACACGTGGACATTAAGATGGTACGCAAAGCATTTTTTGTTCTCTTCAGAGATATCGGGTTTTATAATTTCTTCTGAGGAGGTTTTTAGATTTGTATGTATGATCTCCATTAAGGACACCTGTGATTGGTCAAAATACGCCGATTGTGCAATATTGCATCATCTTGTATAAAAAATCGCAAAAAGGACAGTTTTTCAACCCATAAAATTATGGTTCACAGTATATTTCCCGTTAAATGGGTGAACTGCAAATTAACTATCACGTAAAGTCCTGGAGGGCTTAAAACCATTGAGAATTAAATAAAATCTCCCAAGAGAAAATTTAAATGGTGAGTTTTAACATGTATATGTATACGGCTTATTTTTCATTGTATTTTCCCAGTTCAATTTAGGATGATTTTTCCTTTGGTTGTTTAAACTTCCCTTAGCACATTGCCCATCATTTTGAGATTGTTGATAGTTTACATTTATTTTAGACTGTATAGAATATCGGATATGATAATTTTGTAAAATAGTTACTTTAGTGCAGCGATACTCAACCTGCGGCTCGCGGGTCACATGTTGGCCTCCGGACCTTTCTGAGTGGAACGTTCATGGGCCGTTGCACTAACAAATTCATTTTTTAAGAGCAATGCATTAAAAAATCAGAGAGAAAATCTATCAATAAAGCAATCAAATATATTAATTTTGCTATCCATGTCATGCTGGTTCAAATTCCGAGAAGTCTTTTTTTCGTACTTGTAAGGGTTATTCATAAACAACAGTGGAATAGTGACCACTTTAAGGATGAAGCTAAATTTTTATCAACTCTCATGTCTTTCAAGAAAAAAATATTCAAAGGAAATAGGTTGTTTCAAGACGATTAGGATCTTGATTATTTCATAGAGAAAAAAAAAACTTGGATCAACAACTTGTTTGAATTTCGTTAAAATGCTTTATTTAAAAAATATAATTACTTAAAAAAATCTTTGCAATAGCAAAAAAATATTTTGTCGGTAGTTATGTCACAAAATGCAGAGATAAAAATGGCATCCCATAAAATTTGTTGAATTATATATATTGACTAGCTGTTACCCGCCCGCTTCGCTGGGAATTTCATGATGTTTTATAAATTTTTACTGCTTATATATATGTATAAATTATTGATATCTAAGTCCTGCATTAAGAATTCGATTGCATTGAAAAATATACTTATACCTGTAACTGTCGCCTGTTGATAAAAAAAAAGGGGGCAGAACTCATCTAATTTGTGTTTTCTAAAAATCTCTAAAATTGAAGCATAGAATGGTGTTTGCTCTTTCGTAACCCAAAAACCAAGTGGATTCCCGCAGAACCAATTTTCGCGGTGGATCTCTACTCCGTAAATTGAACATGCAAGCCAAATTTCAAGTCTAAATCTAACAGAAAAAAAACAAAAGTTTTATATCTATAAAGTAATCCCGTTGAGAGCCGTTTTCCAAAATAACCGCTCTTAGCGGATTTCAACTCAACAAAAGAAAAATGCAAACCAAATTTCATTATTATAGTCCTTGTAGCTCGAAAAAAGTAATTTTTTTGTCAATACATCCAAGTAACCCCTGCACCCCCCCAGAACTTGATTTGCTTAAAATACATTCTTAGTGGATCCCTATTCAACAAAAGAAACATGCTTAACAAATTTCAAGTATATGGGTCTAACAATTAAAAACAGGAATTTTTTTCTGTAACTCCTCTTGACCCCTCGCAACCCTCCTTGGGGGTCAATTTTCGTTTTACTCTTTGTTAGAGGAACTCTATTCCATGAAAGGAACATGCATACCAATTTTCAAGCAGGATGATCAAATAGTTTAAAATGGAAATATTTATCAATTACGCCTCTTAATCTCCCGAAATTAAACTTGGTAGTTCATATTCGCGAAACCCATTTTGTAGCGGTTCTCTACTTTACGAAAGGAATCTGCTTATCAAATTTCAAGACTGTACGTCTAATAGTTTAAAAATGGGGATAATTATCTATAACGCCACTTGAGCCCCCGCAACGCCACTTCTGGGTCTGTTTTCACAAAACCCATTTTGTAGGGGAACTGCACACTATGAAAGGAATCTGCTTAGCAAAATTTGAAGACTGTGCGTCCAATAAATTAAAAATGCAAAAAAAAAATTATCAATAACGCCCCTTGAACCCCCGCAACGCGGCCTAGGGGTCGATTTTCACAAAACACATTTTGTAGTGTATCTCTATCCTATGAGAGGAATCTGCTTACCAAATTTCAAACTGTGCGTCTAATAGTTTAAAAATAGAAATAATTATTTATATCTGCCCTTAACACCCCGCAACACCCCTTGGGGGTCAATTTTTCCCAAACCTGTTTTGTAGCGGATATTTACTCCATGAAAGAAACATTCCTACCAAATTTCAAGCAGGGAGGTGAAGTAGTTTAAAAACGAAAATATTTATCTAGTACGCCACTAAATCCCCCGCAACGCAATTTAGAGGTCTGTTTTCACAAAACCTTCTTATAGCTGATCTCTACTCTATAAAAGAAATCTACTTATCAAATATAAAGACTGTGCGTCTAATAGTTTAAAAATGGAAATAATTATCTATAACGCCCCTTAAGTCCCGCAACGCCACTTGAGGGCAATTTTCACGAAACCCATTTTGTAGCGTATCTCTACCCTATGAGAGGAATCTACTTACAAAGTTTCAAGACTGTACGTCTGATAACTAAAAAATCGGAATTTCTAACGCCCTTAAACCCCCGCCCCCGCAAACAATTGCTGCTAATTTGAAATTACAAACAGACACTTCAATTTTATTTATCTGTATAGATATAGATTGGGATTATAATAACTATTGTTTAAATGTGACTAAAAATGTAAATAAAAAAAAAGAAAGGTTTAAAACTAACCGTAAAACTTATCAATTTTTTGTTTCTTGCATTGCTTTTTGCTTATGAAACCTTGATTTATTATTTTTAAAAGTGCATCCGAAACAGCCGATGCTCTACTTAACTGAACAGTGAGATAACTATCATAAAAAAAAATTATGGCACGTGTCAGCGTATTATCATGTGCGCGTATAACACTATTATGTCTCATGAAGAGCATCGGTCGCCAGTAACCAAAACAACGACTTCATTAGCTCAGCTTGGCGTTCAATTTGGCGTTCATCTTGGCATTCAGTTTCACGTTCACCCGTATAGTTTCCGTTCCCGTAAGAATACGGGAATAAAATATAGCCTATGTTACTCCCCGTTAATGTACCTTTCCATTAGTGAAAGAATTTTTAAAATCGCACCAGCCGTTTCCGAGATTAGCCGGAACAAACAGACAGACAGACAGACAGACAGACAGACAGACAGACAGACAGACAAAAATTTTAAAAATTGGTTTTTTGTTATGAGTACCGTATATACTTTTAGTGCATTAAGTAAAAAGCTGCTAATTTGAAATTACAAACAGACACTTCAATTTTATTTATTTGTATAGATAAACATATGAAAAGGTTTAGGATGAACATATCATCTGATACAGAAATTGTTAGTGTTTCTTAAATGCTTCCGATGTACTCTTTGATAAATTCAGTTATTCGTCCTGATATTTTTTTAGTACAATCAAAACATATTTGTATAAATTTAGAACAAAAATACACTAGCAAGTCTGAACTAATTTTAAACAGATAATACTGATTTCAGCAGTGGCGTAACGGAAAATAATTGGTCCCGCGCAAGGTCAGGTCTTGGGCCTCAAGCCGAATTTATATATATATATATACATTAAGTTTTGCAAAACAATAACATAATGTACCTTTACACACATCACGTAAAAATATCTAATATTAAACTTACACTTGCCTCCGAAATCATCTTATGTGCTTATGCTATAATTACTATTAAAACCTCGCTTAAGAAAATCTACATACCTGTCAGATTCTTCAAAAAATTTCCTTATTCAGACAATAACAACAAAATTCACCTTAACATGAAAAAACAAGAATGACCTTCAAAAAATCACCAACCACCCTGCCAAAAGTCTACAGAAACTTACAAAATAGAGCTTTTAAATACCTTTTATTGTAATATAATTGCACTAAGTCGAGTTTTTAAGTAATTATAAGCTTTTTTTCAAAATTAATTTAGGATCAAAGATTTGAAAACTTGAGTGATTCTATGGTAGGTAACAGAAAAATTTTTTTGAAAGAAAAAGTCATCAGAGATCTTCAGAAAAGGGTGAAATTTTTAAAGCAATTGCTGAAACTGCTAATGGAAGACATTCATTGATTCAAAAAGTGTTCATGAACTACAAATGAACTAAAATTTTAACGTCCAAGCAAAGGTCCGGCTGCCCTTCTGCAGTATAATCTCGAGAACTTTGCTTTGTAATACGCTCTATAAAAATAAATTGAAGACTATGAGCTCCACAACCAGCTAAAAATGTTAATGAGGTATTGCAAAAAAAGTGTGACTTTAACCACAATTCGAAGAGAACTGAAAAGGGATATCATGGGTGTGTTTCACTCAAGAAACCATTCATCTCTCGAGTGGACACAGATAAGTGAATGATCTTTTCCAAAAAACATCTAAATAGGAGACCTAATTTTAAAAAAAATTTAATGTATTCAGTAGTTTTTGTATTTTGGCATCAAAAAGGACAAAAATACGCCAGCAAAAATTCCTGCATAGATCTTTGGAAAGATAATCTTCTTTTGATTATAAAGTATAGAGGAGGCATTATGTTTGAGGGTACATATGAAACCATCCGGTTGATAATCTGGAATTTATTGAATCAACAATGTAGAAAATTGTTTACTTGAACTTATTGAAGTAAAATATCCGGGCAAGTGCTGAGAAACTTGCAGTGAGTTAGGATTTTTGCTTTCAACAGGACAAAGGTACCAAGCAAATGGCTCACATTGTGATGTCATTGTGAAATGCTTGTCGGTTCCTGCCTCCCTCTAATGCCCCTTGTCTACTCTCGGAACCGGCTAGATATGTGGGAGGAACTGAATAATCAGTAGACAGGATTCACTCTAATTATTTTACTGTCACCAAAATATTAAGCAAGAACAATAATAATCTAATCAAGATAAATGATCAGATAGCAGAGCATGAAGGTTACGGACCCTCAACTGATTCCACGATAACTTATACAAGCTCAATATAAACTACGTCGCGCGCACTAATAAGCTAAACTTCAATTTAAACAAGGATCACGATACCTGTACTTTTATGAAGTTCAGTCTTCCAGTTGAGGCCTTGAATACAATCCTCTTATCCTGATTTAATCACCATCGAGTGATCCTCTCTTAGACTTCTTCAATTGATAAACTCCGATTTGCACTTAATAATTTCACGATCCTCCACTCACCAACTAACTCCCAAAACTCGCTAATACAGAATTTATGTAATATACTTAATTTGCATAATCACGTTTCCTTTCTTCGGTGAAAGTTGGTTGGGAAAATTATTGCCCCAGAAAAGTCCCCAAGGGGTTTGTTATAGACGCATATAGATCCGTCACAATTGTGAAGAAGCCATGGCTATTCTGCAATGTCCCAAACCAATTCCGTAAGCCATCCTAGTCCCCAGACCAAAGCACAATGCAGCATTTGTTGGATTTACTATAGTGAATAATTAAGGAGAACTCCAAGGAAATGCCGAAATTTGTGATAGTAGAATAATAGAACAAAATAACCACAAAAAAGTCTACTGTTAGTTCAAACCAAGATTTCACCGAAATCTCGGCTAAATTTAAAAAAAAGTTCACTTTATAAAAAATATCGAAAATTCCTTTAACTGTTAGGCTTTAAATATTCAATAATGTATTTCTGAGTAACAAACTCAAAAGACAGTAGTTTAATTTAAGAACATACACCTTTCATTAAATTATAAAAATGAACATTTATTTACCAAAAACAGTTTAAGCATTCAATAATGTACTTCTGAGTAACAAACTCAAAAGAAAGTAGTTTAATTTAAGAAAATACTCCTTTCATTAAATTATAAAAATGAACATTTATTTACCAAAAACAGCATCCATAAATTTTTACATTAGAACTAACTTTTTAATGGAAAATGCCTGATTCACAAGCATAAAACAAAATTATTAATTCAGAGATGTTTGCTTTTATAAGTGTTGTTGTTAAACCTAACAACAATTAAGCTGGTTGAATCCCTGCCAAATATGACGAGAGAGTAATAGAAAGAACGGAATAGCTTAAAAAGTATTAACCAGTTTTTTCCAGTGTACGTAGACTTTCGACGTACACGATTTGTGCCGTTCAGAAGTTATAAATATTGTTGCTTATACTATTTGAATTTACGACGTTAGATGAATCAATAATAAACAGTATTGATTCAGAAAGACTTCATTTAATTAGCCATCTTTGCATGAATATGAAAGATGATCACCTGTACTCAAGACTTTGGGAGGCAAGTTCAGGTTGAGAGTGTTATAGACAGAACGCAATAGCTTAAAAATTATTAACTTTTAGTTACAATCCATTATTATAAAGAGTTTTTCTAGTGTACGTACTTTTGAAGAACACGATTTGTATCGTTCTCAAGAAAAAATATCTGTATCATTTTTTTTACAATAATCAGGTTATTGTTGCTTATATTATTTGAACTTTCGGTGCTAGAGAATTCAATAAAATAAATAAAAAGTAAAAAAACTTTTTAAAAAATAAGCTTATATTTAAACGCGCTAAAAAGAATAAAATGAACTTTTCCTTCAAAACTTTTTTACTATCAACTTATAACGTCATTGCACAATTTATATGTTATAAAAGCTTGTCGCGAGATTAAAGTACTCCTCTTATTTACTTAGTTTCAAATTTTAAAAAAGTAAAATCAATCAGATCCAGTTATTTAATTTACTTGTTTATCTGCAGAGGTAAATCTCGCGACAAGCTTTTATATCATAGAAATTGTGTAATAACGTTATAATTTGATAGTAAAAAAAAATTTAAAGAAAAGTTTGTTTTATATTCTTTTTAGCGCGTTGAAATAAAAGCTTGTTTTTTTAAAAAGTGTTTTTTTTTACTTTTAATTTATTTTTTACTTTTTAGTTTTCACTGTACAGGTTTCTCAGTATGTTCATCTCATACAACTCATCATTGTTGCTAGGTGTTTGCCGGTTATTTTCGAACAGTTTAGGTAAATGAATTCTCGCAAAAAGAGTACTAGACGAAAAACACAATTTTTTTCTTAAATCCGTAATTTTTAAGCACTTTTTTCAATCTTCATACATATCTTGGGTAATATTGTTCTACACACGAAAAAAAAGTTTTATGAGATTATCTTCATAAATGACAAAGTTACTAAATGTTTTAAAACATTTTGAGTATTTTTTGAAAAATCGTAAAAAAAGTTTCCAGGATTTTAGTTTTAAGTAACTGACTCTAAAAGGGATAAGCATGAACTGTTTTAGTATGGAATGTCGATTCATTTAAAGGAAAAATTCATGCGCAATGAGTTAGACATTATTTTCATAAAAAACGCATAGATTTTGACTCATTTAAAAATATCGTAAGGAATACAAATATTATTATTTTGTAAAAACATTATGCCGTATCGGGACGAAATAAATGGTCGAAATAAAATATTTTTTGTCTGAGTTTCATAGTTTAAAGATAGATAAGTTTTTTAAAGAATTTCTACAATACTCCATCTCAGTTTAATTTGGCAGCGTTGAGAAAGGTATACAATGCACCAATCTACTTGAAAAATAGCGCTACTTTTTTTGTTTTGAATTTAAATCCAAGAAAATATATAGAAATTTGTAAAAAAAATTGCATACGTTGTAGAAATTAGATTATTTTTTAGACAAAATTAATTAATGCAGTGAATTGCGGAAAGTTATGAAATTCCAGTTTGGCTGAAACCAATTTTTGACGCCAAATTTGTCATTGTTGTAACAATTATATTATTACAACAATGCAGACGTATCGAAGTTGGCACCCAAAACTAGTTTTTTAACGTTTTTAATTAATATATTTTTAATTAATTGCAATATCAGAATATAAATGGTCAAAACATGCATTGTCATCCAAACTAAACTTGTATAGAAAATTTCAGCTCAATGGGTTGAAGATATCAGCTTCAAAATTGAGTTACAAGATTCCACCCGAACAAATTACATACATACATACATACATTATAAGTTAAATAGAAGCTTGCAAAATAGTATTGATTCAGAAAGACTTCCTTTAATTAGCAATCTTGTCATAAATAGGAAAGATGATCGTCTGTACGCATACTTTAGGATGCAAGTATATAGTAACTGAATACAAAATCAATCGGAGTCTGAGTAAACAAAGGAAATAACATATAACATAAGAGAGAGTTTTTATTGTATTTACATTAAAATGAAAAAAATCTAATAACAGTCGACAGATATATAACCCGGTAACTTGAATAAAAACGATACTCTAAGAAAGACATAAACACTGTAAAATAATATTTTCGATTTGAAATTTTTACAAAAGAAAAAAGGTATCACTTACCTTATTCTTCGTTTCTAAATCCCGGGATGATCTTGACCTAAAATTCGATTATATACTAGCATAAATACTACAACTTTAATAAGAAGAGTTCTTTGTATGATGAACAAATGATTTAATGAATAAAGAAATTAAAAACTGATACATTCCATTATGCTCTCTCTCTCTCTCTCTTTTGATTATGCTTTATTTGATTGAATACTCTTAAATCTAGACCAAATAGTTATTTAAAATGCTCTCTATGCGTTTCCTAGTATCGTAACACTATTTTACATAAAAAACGCTTAACAGATGTACGTTATTTACGACTTCGCTAAATGAACATGAAACACAGGGGGAGGGGAAACAAAGACGCCAATAAAATACCCTGCTGCTTCGTAAAAAGAAAATCACACATGTCTTTTTTCTCTCTCTACAGTTAATGTAAAGTATACTGTAATAATAACAGTGATGAGGAGACATTTTATATCTGCGTAGCATTACGTTTTATCTGTTAGTAATTTAGGTTTAATAAAAAAAAGAAACCAACTAAGAGAGGACAAGAATCTCTCGTCGCGGGTATTACAGCAAATAAAAAAAAATGTTGTTTGATTTGGTTATTGGATTAAAGATATATCTAATGATTGTATTATAAAGGTTTCATTTTGAATGACGATAGATCGCCAATTGGAAAATTGCTAAATAACTGGATTTTAAAAAATGTGAAGCAAATTTTGATAAAATCTATATTAATGGAGTAAGTCAGGCTTTGAGCCCCTAGAAGCCTTGGGCCACCCACAGGGCGGGGGTTGTGGGGGTGCACGTTACGCCACTGGATTTCAGCCTGTACTTGATGAATTAATATCTGAAAAAAATGAGGCTTTGTCGAAAGAAAAAAAATCAAATTATCAAAGTACATAGCAGCTTTGTTTTTATGACATTATAACATGAACGCATGGAGCTTGAAAGGAAATCGAAATTGCCCTATAATTAGGTTAAACATGCATAAAAGCTATTTTATGTGAGTTGAGTTTGGTACAGTTTAATACAATTTTAAAATAAAATCCAAGTTTATGGTTTTTAATATTTGGATCAATTTTCTGCCTTTTAAATGTCCTAGATCTTCTAAAGTCTCCTCCTCATGAACTCTCATGTTGTGGCTTACGTGAAATAGTTGTTACATTTATGTGGCCCGACGGAAAAAAAAGATTGAGTGGCTCTGCTTTAGTGCAATATAAATGATACTAACTCATTGAGGTAAATATTACAACTGCATATATATCAGAAATCTTGTTTTTTTTTAAAAATAATATTAACCAACAAGCTGGCACTCATTCGCTATGGCCGGCCACCTGGGATTCGAGTTTGTAGTCATAAGCCCTTTTGAGTGAGCTCATTCCCTCTGGGTAAATAAATATATAAATAATTTAGATTCGTGAACTGACTCCTCTAAATATGTTGTTTGAGATATTTCTATGAAATGCTGATAATGCCTTAGCTTTGAAGAATGTATCATTTAACTATAAAAGCCGGAGTTCAGGATTGATCCTGAGATCAGAGATCAAGTAGCTAATAGATGTTTCGCTGGAGGTGTAATTTATCTGCGAATATCGATTAGAGAAACAGAGTTAAATCCATGCTAAATTAACTGCTACCTCGAAATACTTGCATTATGTCGGAGGCAGATAAAATAGATTCACGTCCGGACACTTGTTTGTAAGAATTAGGAGGACCATACCATCGATAATACAATCCGTTGTGTAACATTTAATGAAAATGTCAATCTCAAGGATGGTAGAAGTTATCAAAGGATAAATTTGGTTCATTTCAAAACATAGATCAATTTTAAAATATTGATTTGAGAGAGATTCTTTACATATATTTAGGAACACATGTGCGCATTTCTTATCTCTTAATTTTTCATCTTTTGTGTCAAACGATAAGGATAATTCTTTAACTGTTAATGCTATTATCAAATTATTACAATGAATAAAACAGATTTTTTTCATAGAATTAGATAATTGTAAGCTTCGTTGATGAGTTTATGTGCTTCGATTCAACTATAATGTTGACTTTTGTTTTAAAATTGAATAGCGCTAAATGATTTGTTAAAAATAATCTTCCAGTTATGTAATAACTTCTAATAATTTCGCCTTGGGGATACATTTAATTTTAATGAATCGAGAATATTTAGCTTATATGTTTACCTGTAAACTATGTTTGTGCAATAAAGCATGGAAATGAGTTTTAAATTATATCTGTAATAGGACGATATTTGAGCTGACATTCTACCTCTCAAAATTTGATATAATATTTTCGTAAAAATTCTGAAATTTTGTTAAGTGCAAAATTTGAACACAAACACGATAATTTTGAATTTCAACGAATTTAACCCTTATTAGCCTCTACGCGATGGTTTCTTAGGGACAATATGAGGGAAAAGAAGCAATGTCTGATTGGACGAGTCCCTGACTAAGTCCAATCGCTTATCACAGCAATAATGAATAGGAGGTATTTTATGATAATCGAAATTCTTAGAAATTGCTAACTGTGCTAATGAAAAATTCACTCTAGAGCTGCAGTATTTTTAACTCGGCATTTCACGCGCAGGGAATGTCATACACAGTGCCTAACTTTTCCCAAGAATACATCTAAACCTTTTTTTGGAAAATGAATAGTTTCTCGTGTAGCTGACTTTAAGGTCATATCCTTTGAGAGGCCTTAGCTTATATGCAAATTCTAAAGGTATATTTTTGGATACAGCCTCTTCGGGTATGTCATACCCTGCGCGTGAATCGCCGTTGCTGTTCTAAATGCATGAGTAGGCTTTAAAATCTTATCCAAGGGCGTATTATTGTAATTATGAAGAAGAAATGTGATATTTAATACATACAGTGTTTAATAGATATAGTACAACAGTATTTTCAGATGAAGAAAGACTCTTTGCGGAGATGATGAGTATAGTAGCAAGTATATGGCACCTCTACTCATATCTATCCAGATAATTTAACTGAGAGAGCAATAAAACGATAAAAAATAGCTTGATAAAACGATCACATCATATTCAATGGATAGAAAATGTAATCTTTAGCCTATAGCAATATTTTTTGTGTTGTTGAACGTTGCGACAATAAATGCGCAAATTCTTTTGTTAAGTAGTCAGAAACTACCTACTAAACATTGAATCCACCTCTGATTTCTGAAGTATTTTGGATTTTGATTTATAGAAGAATGCAAAGAATGTAAAAATTAACAAACAATGTTTCTACGAATTTTTAAAAAAAATTAAGATCCAGTGAAAACATCGCACCCACTCGCGATGAAAACTAAAGGAGTGTATAAACAAAGTACTGGATTCCCTAATTAAAAAGAACAGAAAAACTAAATTTACGTGTGAAAAGTGTAATAAACATATTGTTTTTTCGACTTATCTTCCTTTTTCACCTTTGTATGCAAATTTTATGGTAAAAACAGAATATAAACATCCTCGAGTATGAGATACCCAGCGCGTGAAGTTAAGGTCGGTTTTTTTCAAGCATGAAGAGCCAGGTTAATGTTGCCATCATACTGTGAAAATTATTAAACATCATAAATGCGTTATTTTGGAAAAGCAAAAATAATGCGAACCCCCTCAAAATAAGTAAAAAATAATTTTACGAAAATTATTATATAACAAATTAAACATATTGAATCTATATAAGAATAGGACTTAAGAGCATTTAAAATTATTTCTCATGTAGATGTGCTAAGAATATATAAGTGGATATTAGTTCTAACTTTATTGTGCTAATGATAACAGAGTGATTAAATAATACTGAAGTTCATGGAACTGATACAACTTTCATGCGAATGTGTTATTCAATCTGCATGATCTTCAAATCACATTTAGAAAGATCTAAGTGGTTGGACTGAAGTATCGTAGCAAGTCATATTTAAGGTAACTGGGACGTCTGAGAGAAGAAAAAAAGAACTTTTTTTGCACCAAATTTATACAGTTCTCACTTACTTAAATTAAAAGCAACGGAAGTACAATTCTTAAGTTTAATTATCTGTTTATTTATGAACTTGTTCATGTAAAAAACCATTTTAAATTACAAATAAACCTGTAAGAGCAATAATTTATCAATAACAACTTTTTTTTATTTTCAAGCATGTTCTTAGCTTTAGGTACACTTGACATAAAATCTACAGCATACATAGCTATAAAATTTCATGGAGTTTTTGTAAATATAACAATCCATAAATTGAACGAAATGAAATTTTCAACTATAAAATTAAAAATTAAAAAAAAATTAAATTTAATTGATTTAAATTTACTCTAAATTTTATGCAGAAATTGTGCTACTCTGCTGTGACCACCGTAAATGCAACACCAAAAAAGACAAGAGATAGCAGAACAAAATTTATTTGTAGATAACATGTTGACCAAGTATCAAATGATTAAGTTTATAGACTTCTGTGAAGTGTGGTTCCTGCCAGAATCAGTAGCCAGAGTAGCCGTCATTGTTGGAGATCACCGCTGTCACACGCCTCGGCATTGATTCAAAGAGACTTTGGATGTGTTCTTGGGGTACAGCAGACCAAGAAGCTTTCACACGTAGCCAAAGTTGATCTGGTGTGGCAGCTGGGGGTGTAATCTGGGTCAATCGTTGAGCAACCATAGTTTTCTGTCGGCAAAAGATCCGGAGAGCAAGCCGGCCAGGGAAGAAATTCAATCTGGTGATTGACGAAGAATTTTTAGACAATGCGTGCCACGTGTGGTCGCGCATTATCCTGTTGAAATATGGCTGTGGCCAACCCCTGAAGGTAAGGAAGGACAACTGGCTCCAACACTTCGGAGATGTAGCTCTGGCTGTTTAAAGTACTGGCAATGCGTACTAGAGCAGTGCGAGAGTGATATCCAATACCGCCCCATACCATAACCCCCGGTGCAGGACCAGTGTGTCGGTGCATAACGCAGCTGTTCAGCATCCACTCTCCACGGTGTCTCCAGACTCGAATGCGACCATCGTGGGTTGCAGAGAGATGCGGTGGAGACGTCTGTGGTTCTGCGTCAAGGGTAGACGAAGCAATGGAAGTCTTGCGGACAGACCACTCTGCTGTAAACGGCGTCGAATGGTACGCGCAGGCACTGAATGATGCGTTACAGACTCAATGTGCTGTGCTATGGTTCGTGATGTGACTAAGCGATCCATCACTGCATGCGCACAATTTGCCTGTCCTCACGTGAAGTGGTGCACTGAGGTGGATATGATCAACCACGTCGGTCCGTCGTACCCTCCTGCATCCAACGGTCACATATCTGCATTACAGTTGTTTGGTTTCGACCAACACGACTACCGATTTCGCTGAAAGATAATCCACAATCTCGGTAGGCCACTATCATTCCTCTGTCAAACTCGGATACTTGATCAAAAGCTGATCGCTGTTTTCTACGAGACATAACTGATCGTTTTTTGAAAAAACCACAAGAAAAACACTATTGCCGAACTTGAAATCATCGAAATCTCCAAGCTTTAAATAGCGCTTTGAGGTGGCACCACAGGCGTGCGTGATGTGTGTTTGCGCTGAAATTCTAATCATGTTCATATTTCACCTCCGCTAATGCATGTTGTAAATTTTATGTTATTTTCGTGCTTCCTTCAGGGTGTTGCATTTACGGTGGCCAGCAGTGTGTATCTAAAATTTGTGAATGTTTATTAAAAAAATCATTCACTTTGTTGAAAAGTTGTGGATCTTATAGTATACAAAATATCAGCACTATAGGTGTAGTAGATTTTGAGGAAAGTGTTCCGGAATCACCAAAAAATGCATTTTGAGAAAATTGCAAATAAACATATTTTCATCTATGATTTGTAAAATTATACATTTTAATACAATATAAAGCCATACCATTATTAATTGGATTACTTTGCATCATTTCTCAGTTTTTAAATTGTAAGTTCAAAATTCTTGATTTTTTGGTAGTCTTTTTAATTACTCTTTCCTTACTTTATCAACACGTGTTATCGACGATTCACACCTTCTACCATCTAAAATACCTAAGTCTTATGTCTATAAGTTTTAGTACTTTTACTTCACTTTGAACATCATCATTACAGGATATTGCAAAATTCCTTCTATATATTTTTGTTGTTATAAAAATACACACAAAAGTATTTTGATGAATTTAAAAAGTTAATTTGATGTCTAATTTAAATAGAGCTCTGTTTTTAAAAATTATAACAAAATAATGTTTTTGTATTCATACATATTAATATTTATTTATTTTAAAGAAAAACCAAAAGTGATAAGCATATAGAGGGTTATTTATGAGTATTCAAATGTTAACAATACGCAGTTAGGAAAAACGAAATGTCTGTTTTAGAAGTTGTGTATTTATTTTACAATAACCCTCATGGTCCACTTGATTTAAAGTTTAGGAACTCCACTGAGTATTTTTAAATGGAAAACTAGATGTAACTGACTTTTAAATAAACAAAATTTTATTTAAAACTTTTTAACAAATCATTTAAATTTTCCGTAATTTTTGCACAACAAATGTACAATTTTCAATAAATTTGAACATTTAATATAGAAAAATTACTTTCTTCGAATAGAAAAAAAAATAGTTTTTTTACAATATATTTTAAAACACTACGGATTTTGAAGAAAGTGTACCTGAATTACATTTACACACATCTGCTTACAATCTTAAATTTCAATTTTCTAATGCCCTATTAATCGAATTCTCTTAAATAATGCCTCTATAGATGCGGAAAAGTGCCATCTGTTTTTTAAAAGAAAAACAAAAAAGTCATAATTTGAAGCACCTTCACGTCCCAGTTACCTTAAGACGCGGAACAATTTTTGTGCTATGAATGCAATAACTAGCTAATATTTCAACAAAGCCTCTTCGAATTTACTCGGAGTTCTGTCGTTGACACATCTTTCAGGCATAAGTCGTTATCTTACTTAAGAACCATATTCAGGGCATTAATATCATTTAGAAAGGGTCTCGAGATGGGTAAACTATTATTTAATAGTCATTTAAGCAAATCCTTTCTTTTCGTAACTGTTAACTCATTTTGATATCCCAATTCACATCAACATCGGACTGTATGATTCGGTTAGTTCTGATTTTTTTACATTCTTCTGCTTTCCATGCAATGCGGTCTCTGCTTTACATAACGTAGTTTTAAAAACACCCGCAATGTTAATTGTTGCAGTTACAGATGCTTTAACTAAATACAGTCTAACTATGTGCCTTCCCTTTTAAAACTACGAAGACAAGAATTTTACACATGCAAAACAATACAAAAAGAATTTCTCAAAGCCTTATAAGAAACTGTTAAATTTTTAAAATTACAGTATTTGGGAAGCAATAATTGTATGTCATGAAAATAAAACCCTTTTTCTCTCCTAAATATCATGTCCATTGATAGCATAAAGGCCAATATTCTGCTAACAATTTTGAACGAAAAAAAATATATTTCTTTTAGTAGACAATGGATTATTGTATTAATAAACGATTAGTTTTAAATGTACACTAAAGACGAGATGTACCATTAAAAGTAGATAGCCAAGTACTTAAAAAATAGATGTAGCTTTTTCCAATAAATATTACATTTAAATGAGTGGTACTTATTAAAAATGAAAATAAAATATCTCAAATACGTTTTATGAGTGAAATATTCAAAAGAATGTTTAAAAGTATGACATTTCAGATTTTCTAAATTAATAAATAAATAACATAGAGTACAGATTTATCCTTAATTCATACATTAAAAAAAACTGAAAATAACTTCAATAAATAAATTTGATAATGAGTAGTTATGGTAGAGAACACGTGACTTGTGCTGTATCTGTCAAGTCTTGTGTTTGAATCCAGGAACCAGTAGATATCTTTATATATAAAAACTACGTGTCACATGTTTGTCCGCCATGGACTACGAAATTATTCAAGCGATCCTAACATAATTCTACATATTATTTGTCATTTCATCCAACTTATAACATAGAATAGTTTTCATCTCACTCTGTGGCGTCATAGTTTTTTTATTGCTGAAAATGCATAGAATCCAGGAAACGGAAAAATTCGCAAAATATCGGATTGCATGTGTGCTTGCGAAAGCGGATTTTGTTGACCAAGGGGGATGAAAAAAATAGTGACTGGTGTATTTTGGGGCGTGGAATCCGAATTTTGAATTGAATCCCAATAATACCAGTAACTTTGGTGGATAATGCCGGTCGACCGTATTTTAGAAACACCGTGTCCAGGGGCTTACCTTAAAAGTTTTGGAGCTCGAAAACATGGTCCCTGGCGTATTTTGAGACGGGCAATCTGAATCTGATATCCGATATAAAAAATTATCGTAACTTTTCCGGATAATGCCGGAAGGCCGTATTTTAGACACACCTTGGCAGGGGTTTACCTTAAACGCATTAGAGTGGGAAGACTTGATCCCTGGCGTACTTTGAGACGGGAAATCTTAATCTGATATTCTATATGAAAAATTGTCGCAACTTTGCCGGATAATTCTGGACGACTGTCTATTACGCGAACCATGACAGGAGCTTTTCTCAAAAGTCTTGAAGAAGAAAAAGTACTTTTCTGGCTATTTTTGGGATGGTGGACGAGAATCCGATATTGGATACTGAAAATTCCAGTAACTTTGTGGATAATGCCGGACGACCCTAATGCTCCTTTTCAGAGACTGAAATTACAGGCTCAAGGGAGCCAAAAGTAGTCCCCGGTTGCGTATAGGGATGGAAAACGAGAATCTGCAATCAGATTTCAGAAACTCACATAAATTTGCATCATATTACCGAAATTAGGTGGAATGACTTCACGATCGATTCCCACTAACGAATTTTCATTTCCTCTATCGGCTAAATTTTCACGCACTAGGACATCGAATTCTGTCCCGTTTGTGTTTCGGAGCAAGGAAAGATTATCTGAAATCGGATTTTAGGAGTTCCAATAATACTGAAAAATGCCAGTTTAAATTGAAGACGTAGGGTCGCAAAAATGAGCCTTTTTCGTATTTTGAGAAGGCCGATCCGAATATTCAATCCAATTCGATAAATTCTTTACAATGTCAAATAATGCCAGACGACCATATTTTAAGTAAAAAATGGCAGGGACATACCATAAAATTTGCAGAGTGCGCTCCAGGTGTTTTTCTGGGTGGAAAACAAGGATCTGAAAACGCGGACTTAAGAAACTCCTGTAACACAGGATAATATGGGACGATAGTATTGCCACCCTTTCAGGGAAAGCAGAAGCAGAGGCACCAAAAGTGGGCACCATGTGCGTCTGGGAAGGGAACAAGAATCTGAATTCGGATTTTAGGAAATCCCGTAAATGTTCTGGATATTGCCGGAATGAGTCAAATGGTCTGCGTTCGAGTCCAATGTCCATATTTTTATTC
>BMAO01022663.1:0-28914 GCA_019973975.1 Trichonephila clavata
CTTTACCTTTTGTTTAATAAATAGACTTTACAAATAAGTCAAATTTGTTTTGCTTCTGTCTCTTTCTTTGCCTGAACTTCATTTACCTTAATTTATGGACATGAGTGTAAAAGCTGAAATTTCAATGGGGATTTAGAATACCCTATCGTGAATCAATATATGTCAATATGTGTCAATATCATCCATACAATCATTTCTATCTCACCGACTATTTATATATTATTCGGTAATGACCACAGTAGCCTAGTGGTCATGGTAAGGGACTCGTGGCTGGTATGTGATGAGTTTGGCGTTAATGCCACTGAAGACCCACTGTTTAGAGGGGATGATGGACGTTCTATCTGTCAAGTCTCAATGTCCTTTCGTTGGTATGGTTTGAAAGTTCGGAGAGGAGATATAAGCTCAGGTATAATCTTTGTCACTTGACCATGGTTCAAAATAATGAGGACCGTTGCCAATAGCGCGCCCTGATGTATTTTTTTATAGTACGGGGTTAATGAAATATTAACACTTACTCGATTGTGATGTTCGCTTATATTGAGGCGTTACTCTAACTTAAAATACCACTTTGGCTGTACGGAAGGAAACCTGAACCAGAGAGGATAGCGTATTGCTGCAAAAATACCGATAAGGAAATAAATGACCCCCAACCAATTAATCAAGATTTAACCAAGTATTTGAAATTCATAAGTTAAAAGATGATGGGTTTTCAAAATCGTGTCTTATTTCTTCAATAAAATGAGAATTAAACACATTCTATGCAACAAAACAAATTTCATGCACATATTTGCATGTTGTTAAAGTACTTTCCCATCTTCAATATCAAATTTTGATTAGAAAAAAAGTTTTTTTTTATTAAAAAAATAGTGTTAAAGTTAAAAATGGAGTATTTTAATTTCTTCTCCGTCCGCGTATAATCACGTTTTTGGTCCTGTTTATATATAATAATTTAAATTAAGAATTTTTAGGTGAGTTATGTATTTTATTCAAATGCTCCTTAGTTTTCAGCCGTGTTTAAATACCCAGACAAAATGTAACATTGAGGAATAAATGTTTTTCTAAACACTAAAAATACAAATTATCTTTACATATTTGTTTCGTAAATTGATAAACATATCATGTCTAATAAATATAAGAGAGAGAGAGAGAGAAATAGGTAAGTATATATAACTTCTAAAATAAATTTTAGAGAAACATTTTAAACTTTTTTCAAAAATTTAGTTGAGAAAAATTGAAAAGGGAAATTTAAGACTTTATAATAATAAATTTTTATTTAATCATAATTATAGAAAGATAATACTATTATTTTTAATCCACAAAATAAATAATAGTATTTTTATTCATAGCATTCATCATTTATGTTATTTATTTTTTAAAAAAAATGTTTGATTAAATAAGATATACTAGGCTGTGATTAATACAAATATATCTGACTGTTAAGAATTTAATCCAAATAAATTTAACTAAACGTAGCATATTTCAGATTTATTATACAAAATATAAATATCTCTACAATAAACAGAAAATGTCGCAGGATAAAATACACAGTTAGAAATTTAATTTTAAGAGTTAAGTCACACTTCACCAGTTCAAACAGCTTTTTGAAGACTTTTACTAAACCTTTGAAAGCACCCGCATGTCGGGTCAGTAAGATATACGAATTTCTTTAGAGTGTATTCACTGCAACTGTTTTCTAAGCCTTAAGCTTTTCAGGGATCAGCCGAGAAGATCAAACTCCTTATGCCCTTATGCTTTATAGAAGCAGCAAAGTTGGGAAATTTGGAGTCAGAGCTTCAAAGTGAATGCCAATTTTTAGTTGGGTTGCAATGACCATTTTAGGTACTTCATATTTGAAATGAAAACGTGAAGTTTTATTTCTTGCAAATTTTAGCTCCCTTTTTAAGTAAAGATTGTCGATATTGTCTCGTTAATTCAGTATTGAAAAAAGTAAATGCAATCGATATAAGCAAATATGATAAGAGTATCATAAACACAAGCAAAAAATATTATATGTCAAAGTAAATTTCACGAAGCAAGCTTCAAGATTTAAAACTCATTATTAAATAAAAAAAATCAAAATGTAATAAATAAAGATGTAATTTATGTAAAGTAACTTTTAAAATTTTTACTTTTCGATTCATAATTACTTATTTTTCTTACATATAATTATGCTTTTTGGAAGAAAAAGAAGCAATTTTATGAAAAAAATAAATTTTGTTACGGATACAAGAGGATAGTGTTAAAAATCATAAAAAGGAACATTTTAAATAGAAAAAATAGCCAAGCATATGAATTTGTGGAATAAGTGAGTTTTATGGAGTGAATCGTAAATTATTCTGATTTTCATGTATTTTAAGATTAGCTGAAGAGCTTGATGAATGAAGATGATGCTGTAAAATACTATAAAATATAGTTTGTGGTTTTTGTTTGAATTGTAAATAGTTTCTTGCATGATTTATAACGTATTAATAAACTGGCGCAGTGTAAAAGTATGAGTATTTAAAAAGAAAATATTCTAAGGAAATATGGATTGACATTATGTTCAATGATGTATTTTAGGAAGAAATTCTTTAATAAGTTCTGTTAATGATTATTTATCTTTGAATCTCAAAATTGATTCTATCCAGTTTCTTATTTTTCTTTTCTTTTCTTTTTAATTATTTGAGAACTACAGAGAAAACACGAATTTTAGCAATTCTTTAAAACTCGCCAGTTGAAGATTATTTAATGTAGGTAAATGAAAGTGAAAACTGAAAACGACTTATTGGTATTCGAGTTGCAAAAAAAAAAAAAAATATATCGATTTTATTTGGAGAATCTAAGAAGACCTTCTGTCATATTTCTGCTCGGAAGAATTTTCTTTAACCAATTATTTTATACTCTTACAGTAGGTAAAAACAGTTAGAATCACTACCTGTAGAACTAAATAAAAGTACTACGTCATAACTACGTAACAAATTTATATCTCAGGATGTATTATTTAAAATATATCACTAGAACAGAGATTTATTAATCTATCAGTTTTTCTATTAATACCAACACACACCCACATTATTTTTACCAGTAATTTTGGATTATTTATTAATGAAAATATGTATAAAAAATGAAGGCCTTTTATTTTAAAGAAGATTTGAATTTTCTTTGACATAATTAATTTGGACTAGTTAATAATAGTTATAAAACTAAATCACTAGAGCTCACTTTTAGTGCCAATAGATATATTTATATTGTTGTTTGCAATATTATTCTAGACGTGATAACAGACTATTCCTTATCAACATTTAAGACGAAAATGGAAATATTTACATTATTAAACAGTACATTAGCTTATAAATAGCACTATACGCTCACTTTCAAGATATTTGTATCTGATATATTTAATTTAATTTTACATTACCAGAATATTACTAATATATATATATATATATATATATCTATACAGATGCATACTAACTTCTTTTTTAAATAGCCTTACTTATAGATTCTGTCGGGGACTTTAATATACATTCTATAAGCGGGAAATAAATATTGCGATCTTGAAATACGGTGTTTGTTCAATTCAAAAATACTAGAATATAAGGATAAACTTTATGATACTAGATTAATAATAAGCTAGTATCAGATCAAAAGTAAATACTAATATATTTTTGCTAAAAATATATTTAACGAATTTTTGCATACTAGTTAAAATTGGATTTAATAAACCCCCAAAAATAGTTCCTAACCGAAGACGTTATGAACTATTTAATAATCGAGTTTTAAAATTAATAAAAACCAAAATTAGCTTAAAAATTATAAAAATCAACTATTTTCAGCCTAAGATATTGTAAACCATTTAAAAGCGAGCAATGAAAGGCAAGCCGATCAACGAGATATATTTGAAGATATGAAATTTTTTCCAATAACAAAAAATTATTTTCGAGTTATATTTTAGTCTAAATAGATTAATGTCATATTAGTGTTATACAGTGAAATTACTGAAGAAAAATATCATTAATTACATTTCACTTTAGATAAATCTTCACATATTATGAAAATATTATGAATATAGTTCACATTTTTAATTTCACTACATCAAAGAATGCTTTAATATATTACGATATAAAATAGAATTTACTTTGTATATAAGTAGGAAGTAGATTAAAATCATACTTACAGAAAATATAGTTACTAAAAAAAATTTAATCCTGACACCTTATTCAAATTTCTATATTTTATCTCCAAATAGTCTCGTGTGGCTTTAGAACAGTCATAAATTCTCGAATAATTTTTGGAATTTTTTGGAAAATAAAACAAATTAAATATTACACAGTGATGGACTGTTTTAAAGTATTTTTTGATAATGTTGTGTATCTAGATAATTAAGGCATCTCAGGAGTGTTAATTTTGTCTCGAGTGGTGAAAATATAGCAATTTTCAAACAGGTGTTCTTCTTTTAAATTTAAATTTAATAATTCGAATCTTTTACACTTTATTTACAAAGGATTACGGTTTCAAAAAAGTACAAAATATTTGAAATATAATCATGATTTTAAAAATTATAACCATATGCAAGTAAGAAATAATTTTGTAATAAATATTAAGTAATTTTTGCTTTGCGCACGCTATTTTCTAAAATAGTAGCTTTTGTACAATAGTATAAAACTTTGTAGAATTATAAAATGTATCATTCTCTTTAAACCCTATTAATTTAAGAATAATATATCTTTTGTATTTCAAAATATTTTAAAAATATTGAAATTTAAAAAAAAATTTTGAAAATATATTTGTTTTTTACATAAAAAATATAATTTATTATTCTATTTTTTGAAAAATACTACGGTGTAATAAGGATTCATTTAATTTTTTAAATCAATTTATTGATAGTAATTAAAGATATACTTAAGAAAATAGCATGCACAACGTAAAACTTATATAATTAATATTTCTTATAGAAATATTTCTTATTTTCATAGGCTTATAATTTTTAAAAGTATGATCATATTTTAAACATTTTACACTTTTCTGAAGCTCCATTCCTTTATAAATAATGTGTGAGAGATTCGAATTATTTAATATTAATTTCAAAGATTTATAAGTATTAGAATATTGTTTATATTTTCAGCCCTCTCTCTCTAGAGAAAGTTAACACACCTGACACTTCTAAAGAATATATTTATTTCGAGAAATATTATTGCAGCATGTATGCAGCATTATATGCAGCATGTGCAAGTAATTTTAAAAATAAATATAATTTAAATAGATTTTGAAACATTATTGATTTGGGAAATATTTTTAAAAAGTACTACATATAAAGCCAGTAGATAAGATTACTGACGAAAGCATTGATATACACTGGTGTGCAAAAATTAAGGACGAAGTCGAAAAATAGCATATCAGCTGAACGAAGAGGCAGAGCGGACAGAAAGACCAATCAGGAGATTAAGTGAGGTGATGTACGGTAGCACATGTACATATATGCAGGTAGACGTAATGGGGGAGTGTCTGAGTAGTAAAGCATGTTGTCGGTGTAAGATTAGTATTTCTGGCAAAGAGATTGCACACCATATAGCAGTTAAAACCACACCGATTTGCTGCCTCAGCGAGAAATGGCGAATAATCAATCTGTTAGACGACATCTGGATGCTTTTACCCGAGGTCGAATCATTGGGAAGTTGGAGGAAGGTTGCAGTGTGACAAGTGTGGCTGCAGAGTTCGGAATTGCTCACAGCATCGTTTCACGACTTTGGAGACAATTTCAAACTATAGGAACAGCTATCCGGGGGTTCAGTAGTGGTCGTCCACGAGGAACCACACCCGCAGATGACCGGTATATTGCCTTACAGGCCAGAGGAAACAGGCGGCAGACAGCGGGAGAAATCGCTAGACACACGACACAGGCAACTGGACGACCGATATCGCGTTTTACCGTGGCCAGAAGACTGCACGGTGGTGGTCTGTTTGCACGACGCCCTGTACGGTGTGTATCTCTAACGCCTGCCCATCGGAGAAGGCGTTCTCTGTGGTGCCGGGAATACCGGAATTGGAGAGACAATGAATGGGGACGAGTACTCTTTACAGATGAGAGCAGATTCAGTCTGAGTAGCGATTCTCATCGCATACTCATCTGGAGAGAGCGGGGAAGCCGCAATCATCCCTCGAACATCATTGAAAGGGACAGGCATGGAGGTGGCGGTGTTCTCGTTTGGGGAGGCATCATGCTTGGTAGTCGTACAGACCTTCACATCTTTGACGCAGGTTCAGTCAACGGGACCCGTTATTGTAACGAGATTCTTCTTCCATATGTACGTCCTTTTAGAGGCGCTATGGGTCCGCAGTTCCTTTTCATGGACGACAATACACCATGTCATCGCACAGTAGCTGCCGAACAGCTCTTAGAGAGTGAGGATATTGAACGTATGGATTGGCCGGCACGATCTCCGGATCTCAATCCCATCGAGCATGTATGGGATTTTCTAGGCACAGACGCTTGGCAGCTCGTACCTTACCACCAGTAACGATTCCGGAGCTTCGATTGGCGCTGCAAGACGAATGGGCAGCAATGCCTCAACAACTCATTCTCAGCATGGGCAGACGCTGTGAAACCTGCCTAGCAGTCAGGGGAGATCATATCCCTACTAAAGACCGGATATTTCTTGCTGGACACCCATCACAGGGATGTTTCGGCCTTCAGTCGCATTGCGCTCCATGCTACTTTTTCAATAAAGCTTCTTTTTATCCCTCTGATTTCTCTTTTAGTAAGTGTTGCTTACTTTACTCATGTCCTTACTTACTGGGGATCTTACGGTATTAAATGTGTTGATTTGGAATGCTTTTGTACAAAGTTATATTGAAAAAACCGTCTCGTCCTTAATTTTTGCACACCAGTGTATTTCTTACTAGTAAATTTGTTGCAAGGATCTAAGTTTGAATAGCATCAAAAATTTAGTATGTACATTTCTATTGTTAGCAATTCCAAGTACGTGTATTTTTTAATGCAAAATGGTATAAAAGGAATGTGGAAAATAGCTTGTAACACAAAAGAATGAAATGGCACCTACCTCTGTAATTTTTCACCAACACCATTTATACTATTTGGGGGGCCATTATCACCCAACACAATTTTCTGTCACTTTGTAAAAAATGACAGCAAATGGCATCTGGAAATAGTTACACCACACCATCAAATCGCTATATCTTTATGTCACAGAAACTCCTTAAAGCTGGAAAGAGTTTACTTAATGTCAAAAGTAACATAGAAAGTCTATATAAAGAAGAAACAAACTACTTCTAGCCCCAAGGAACGAATCCACCTATTTCCGAATATTTACGTTACTTCGCTAACATCTGTCTGTTTAGGACGTGACAGCCCGAGGTCAGTGTAGTGGACTTTCATCACTTTAGCTGATAAAGTTACTTTTCTATTTTGAATGATGTTGGGATTAGAATTCAACATTTGTTTGCTCCAAATTCACTTGCTAAAGATGTGACAGAGATGCTTAGGAGAAATTTAATCGTGCAGACATATCGATTTTGCCATACGCTCAATCCTCTCTGGAAGGTACAGAAGATAAATGACTAGCATTGGATTTAGTAGTATCCTACTTAATTAGAAATAAGATGTAACTTTTGACTCTTTAATTTGTCTTTTTTGTGAATAGTATTTTATACGTAGCATATTTGATACATTTATGGAAATTGAAAATAAAGGCAGTTTTATTTGGAATCAAACGAAAAACAATTGCATAATTTTAAGTTTCATAAGTTAGAATTAAAAAAAAATAACGCTAAAATAATCCCCCCCCCCGCTAAATGAAATGTATATTTTTAAAAATTTAACAGTGAACAGCGATATTTAGCATCATACGTCAGTTTTATGTTTAGTTTAATAACATAATTAACTAGAAATTAAATCGAAAATTATAACTAATATAGAATTAATTCCTGATTCAAATTAATATTATTAATAAGTAAATTATAATAAAAATAGATTAGAACTTTTTACTCAAAAATCCAATGCTTTTTTTAAATTGTATCTACATAAAATGCCAATAACATGTTGAGCTACTTTTAATATTATTTTGAGATATATTCTTTGAAGTATGTGAATGGAATAGGGCTTCAAGAAAGCACTCTCTAGCTCTAGGGGTTCCACGAAAGCACTTTCAAGTTTTAGGGGTTCCATGAGTTGCAAAAGTTTGAAGACCAATGCTCTAAAGTAACACAAAGGCTATTGTCAACAGATCTCTTAATTTTGAACCGTAGTCAAGTGACAAGGACGAAACCCGGGTGGCATCCCATTCTCCTAACTTCCACACCACTCCAGCGTAAGTACTTTGGACCTTTAGGAAAATTGAATATGTATCATGCCCTCTACACGTGGGTCAAAATGATATAAAGACTTGAATACGCGACTCGACAATACAGGCCACGATTTCGTGGCCTTCAATAAAACATAGTAAATAAAACTACAGAAATATATTTAAGTAAAAATAATATTTTAAACTGAAAATAAAGCATAAAATGACAACTAATATGAAAGGAATAATTTAACCATAGCAAATTTATAAATAAATAGTCGGTTGAAGGAATTTGTAAGTTAAGAAACACAATAATTCACACAGATGAAAAAAATACGTAATTAATTCTAAATATTTTTTAACTTTACTTCCTGAACTTCACGATAAATATAAATAACAAGAGAGAATAATATTTTTATTCTAATTATAACTTATATAAAAGTACTTTTAATTTATTAAATTTTTATAACATTTCTGCATTGCACAAGTCACCCATTATCCAATTTTTCACATATCGGTACGTTTCAACTAATTTGTTATACGTTTCACAGTCCAATGCAAACGATCTTATCCCAGGGTTCATCATTTAAAAAAAATTTTTTTTCCAATTGTTTAAATTTGATATAACAATAAATAGAATAATTGTTGGGACATCTTATCCCATCTTTTATTCTATCATCGCAAAACCAGATTTTTTCTTACAAATATCATACTTAAAGATTTTGTTATTAATTCCCCCCCTAAGCACTTACAGAACTGTAAGCAGGGGAAAAGAACAAAGTAATATTCTTTCTAAGCTCTCTTATATGGAATTTTATCGGATCTTAATTGTTTAACAAAGATGCTGAATAAAAGTGCTTCAATTAATAAACGATGTTCCGCTTCCTTATAATTAAACAATGCATTCGAGTGAAGAATTTTTTTTCTTAATGCATTTTTTGCATACCTTTGAAATAAATATAATGTTAATAAAAACATTGTACTTTAATATCTAAGGAAGTTTTGATTGTCTGGGAGATAGCCGCAAAGCACTGAAATGAAAAGAGATTCTTTTCCAAAGAATCTGGTAATTAGAAACTTTTTTAATGGTGCTAATGAAAAAAAAAATGTCAGAGATATTTATTAAATATTTTTGTGAATTATATATTACGATTACGTGAAGAATAATAAAAAAAAAGTATTTTGTTCGTGGGTTGTAAAAACTGATATTGAATTCCTAAAACTCTTCTTAAATAATTGATTTTTTTTGGTATAATTTTGTGTAATGCACGACTAATTATCTGCAGCAAATTAAAAACACATTATGCAGTTATTTTAATATAATTTTACAATTAAATAAAAAAAAAATGGATACTTTTCCGTTTTACGGGCGCAAATCTCGCCAAGCACGTTTTGTTGGCGACAACACACAATATACACATAAAAAATGTAATAGATGTTAATTCTCATTGGTTTTTCAACTATTTTTGATATATTATGAAAAAGATGTTACTCATAAGAAAAGACCTCGACTTATTTTGAAAATGTGGTGGTAAAAGATTATCAGCAGAAAAATTCATTTTTTTGCATAGGTTGTATCAAATTTGGCTACCTTATCGCTTACGTCACCGAAACGGAAAAGCACCAAAAATATTTCAAAATGATAATAAATTTTTAATTTTCCGAAGTTTTAAAAAATCACCCGCATATTAATAGCATCGTGTAAGAAATGAAAAATATATAATCTGTGAAGTCATTACTTAAGTCATTCGCGTGAAAAGTTATTTGACTGGATTACAGGAATAGTTAGAGATAGTATGCTCTGAGCTTGTATTGCTAGTTGAAAATAGATGCATGGGCTCTCTATTTTGGGAATTATTAGAGAACTCAACATTCCTCGATTCACAATATCATCAGTGTGAGAATATATAACTGCAGGCGTTACTTTCTATTATGAACAAAACAGTGGTTGAGACTAACCAGCGTAAATTAGTCAATGTTACCACATAAAAAATACTGCTCCAAATAACAATAGGATAGTCGTGTCCGTAACAACATACCACGAACGTATCTATGGGTATAGTGCCGTAAAATTTGGTGTAGAAGGGTCATGGCAGCATAAGATCGACTCTAGTGCTGGTTGTGCTCAAGTGCATTTAGTTAGTTCCACCATGGCTTTAAACTTCTTTACTGGGATTATGGACACGTATCGATTCACGTTGATTAAAGAATATTGTTTGGTCAGATGAGTCACAGTTTCGATTAGTAAGAGCTTATGATAAGTTTTGAGAGGATTGCAGACTCCATAAGGCCATGGACCTAAATTATCAACAAGCTGCTGTGAAACTGGTGATGGATCCATAATGTTGTGAAATGCTTTTACATAGCATAAAGTGAATCTTCTGATCAAATTGAAGTAATCATTTATTGGAGAGTCTGGATCAGCTACGTGGGAGACTATTTACAGCCATTCATGGACTTAATGTCTCCAAATAATGACGGAATTTTTCGTGCACAATGGAGCATTGCACCATAGTCACCAGAGGAAAATTTTTTCGGTATGTTTTGAGGATGGTTCTATCGAAGAACATGACTACCTGGATCGCCGTAGAGGAATATCATAAAAAAATATGTCATCTGAGGTTCTTACAAAGTCAAAGAATTCATCTCAAAAACAACATATGGAAAATTAACTTGTTAAAAATGATCATCTTAAAGATATTTTTTGACCGAATATTATTGATAAAAAAAGTAAACGTTTTTGAGGAAATGTATTTTTTATGAACATTTTTCAAAAAACAAAACAAAAAAAGAATTGTGAAAAAAGAAAGACTTTTCTGAAATGGTATTGAAACGAAAATTCGATCCTTTTGCGTGTGTGTCATAGTTAAAATAAAACTATCTAAAGAAATGTATTAAATTTAGTCTTGCACTTAATATCCTCCTTGATCTTTTTTGTATTTTACTAGTTTAAAGATTCATTTAACACAGCGTTTCTCAAACTGTTGGGCGCGCCCCACTGGGGGGAGTTTTAACTCTACCATAGGGGCGCGAGCATATTGAAAAGTCGAAAATAAAAGATTATTTAAAAAAATTATTAAGGAACTAAAAGTAAACAAACAAAATACGTTCTGAAATAATAAGAAATAAACACACATTTACACTGATATAATGCACTTATAAATGTATCAGTACTGCACAATGTATTTTATAATTAATTTTACAATGCTAAATTAAGAACAAATTTAATAATTTACAGTGACCCCATGGGATTGCCTTATATATAATTATATACAAAAATTAACACTTATCTTGATAATTTGTACAGTTTATAATTAACCCCTTAACTGCCGTTTTAAAGAAACGGAAGATTAGCTCCCCAATGCCGCCGTTTTACACGTAGTCATGCGTATCAGATGCATTTGGGGGGGGGGAGGAAAGAAAAGGAATAAATAAGGAAATCCTCTGATATAAGTAAAATCTTTCGCAAACACACACACACACACACTCACACTGTCAAGGCCTTTTTATTGCATTCCAAAGCCTTCGTAATAATTTTATATGGATAAGAGTGCACGAAAAAGATCATACTGTGGAAAGACGTATTTATACGTCCATGTCAATTAACGCTTTTGCTGAGTGAGACGTTTATATACGCAGGTGGCATTTAAGAGTTTAATGTTGTATTGTAGTTTTAGCGTGAAAGTCTAGTATTATAGAATTCAATACATTGTTATTGTATGGGAGGGGGTAGGGGGTGCGAGGAAAATTAGGATTGAATATTGGGTCGCAAGTATTGTAAGTTTTAGAAGCACTGATTTAACTTATGCATATTTACTGAAAATATTTTCCTAATGCATTTAAATATATCTAAATACGAAAAATGTATATGACCAATTGATTCGCTTGAATTAAGTTCCCATAATAATTTTTTATTTAAATGAACAATATTTGAAAAAGAAAGATACAAAAATTTGAATTTCTAGTAATCATTAACGAAATCTTATAAATTTAAATAAATAAATTAACGAATACAATGTTATTTGATGTTGTTTTAATCCAGTAATTTTTTAGTAGACCTTTTTTTTAAATTTTGTGATACAGGCCATTATTAAAAATGTGGAGCCTGACACACACGTATAGATTTAAAAAGAAAAACGCATATAGAAAAGTGTGTCATAGCTTCAAAATTAAAGATAAGCAACTTCTTAGCATTGTTCATTAAAAAAAATTTGAAGTTGTTTATAAGATTACTGTAAATATTATTTTTATTAACATTATTAAAGGAGCATAATTCCATAAAATATGCAGAATAAAAGTGAAGTGAACCGACAACGTTAATTCTACTTGACAACTTAAGAGGCCATAGAAAAATGCGTAACATATTTTTTTGACATTTATTCTTAAATAAAAATGTATCTCTTTAGATTATTATGTAGTAAGGTCTTATTTTGTTCACTTTCCCGATAGACATTAGTTAATTCAAAAATGTTGAATACATATAGAGTTTTGAATCTTTGTCTTAACAAAACCTAATTTGGTTCTGTTTGAATTTTAGTATGAGGAATTTTGTCATTTTGTTTTGTTTCACACGATATTTGTCTGTGATCTTAATTAAGTGAGGCTTTTTGGATTTTTAAAAATAAATTTAAGATTTAGGAAAAAAATGAATTTAGAAAGAGCTGATAAAATTGAAGCTAATCAGTGATTTAGATGGAACAATTAAAAGTAATGGTTTCATAAATCTTGAGTAAAATTTTATTCTGTTATTTTTCATAGAAAACACATAAAAAAAAACTTCTTAAATTATAAAGTACTAAATAAATTACGTGAAAGTAAGGAAAAAATTTTCTGCGGAGTTTTTAAATTTGCGTGAACCGTATTTCATGAAAATTGCTTAACATAACCAAGAAATAATACTTTTCATAATTTTTCAAGAAAATACAATCTCTTTTATTTTATGCAAATTAAGGAAACTTACTAGACAGAAACTCCGCATACTATTCTATGTGGTTTTAACTTTGTTATTGTTCGGTTATTTTTGAAAATTTTGTAAATACTGGTATAACTACAACATCTAGATGATAGATTACAATGGAAAGCAGTTGGGATATTAGAGGTAGGCCAATCTTAAAAGGAGGTAGCACGAGTATATGATTCCAGATTAGGGAACTAGTTACAGAAGAGCAGTTACTAAACATCAAAGAGTCATCATAACCTAGGATAATTGTTACACTGGTGTGCAAAAATTAAGGACGAAGTCGAAAAATTAGCATATCAGTTGAACGAAGAGGCAGAGCGGACAGAAATACCAATCAGGAGATTAAGTGAGGTGATGTACGGTAGCACATGCGCAGATATGCAGGTAGACGTAATGGGGGAGTATCTGAGTAGTAAAGCATGTTGTCGGTGTAAGATTAGTATTTCTGGCAAAGAGATTGCACACCGTATAGCAGTTAAAATCACACCGAGTTGCTGCCTCAGCGAGAAATGGCGAATAATCAATCTGTTAGACGACATCTGGATGCTTTTACCCGAGGTCGAATCATTGGGAAGTTGGAGGAAGGTCGCAGTGTGACAAGTGTGGCTGCACAGAGTACGGAATTGCTCACAGCATCGTTTCACGACTTTGGAGACAATTTCAAACTATAGGAACATCTATCCGGGGGTTCAGTAGTGGTCGTCCACGAGGAACCACACCCGCAGATGACCGGTATATTGCCTTACAGGCCAGAAAAAACAGGCGGCAGACAGCGGGAGAAATCGCTAGACACACGACACAGGCGACTGGACGACCGATATCGCGTTTTACCGTGGCCAGAAGACTGCACGGTGGTGGTCTGTTTGCACGACGCCCTGTACGGTGTGTACCTCTAACGCCTGCCCATCGTATAAGGCGTTCTCTGTGGTGCCGGGAATACCGGAATTGGAGAGACAATGAATGGGGACGAGTACTCTTTACAGATGAGAGCAGATTCAGTCTGAGTAGCGATTCTCATCGCATACTTATCTGGAGAGAGCGGGGAAGCCGCAATCATCCCTCGAACATCATTGAAAGGGACAGGTATGGAGGTGGCGGTGTTCTCGTTTGGGGAGGCATCATGCTTGGTAGTCGTACAGACCTTCACATCTTCGACGCAGGTTCAATCAACGGGACCCGTTATTGTAACGAGATTGTTCTTCCAAATGTGCGTCTTTTTAGAGGCGCTATGGGTCCGCTGTTCCTTTTCATGGACGACAATGCACCATGTCATCGCACAGTAGCTGCCGAACAGCTCTTAGAGAGTGAGGATATTGGACGTATGGATTGGCCGGCACGATCTCCGGATATCAATCCCATCGAGCATGTATGGGATTTTCTAGGCAGACGCTTGGCAGCTCGTACCTTACCACCAGTAACGATTCCGGAGCTTCGATTGGCGCTGCAAGACGAATGGGCAGCAATGCCTCAACAACTTATTGACACCCTCATTCTCAGCATGGGCAGACGCTGTGAAACCTGCCTAGCAGTCAGGGGAGATCATATCCCCTACTAAAGACCGGATATTTCTTGCTGGACACCCATCACAGGGATGTTTCGGCCTTCAGTCGCATTGCGCTCCATGCTACTTTTTCAATAAAGCTTCTTTTTATCCTTCTGATTTCTCTTTTAGTAAGTGTTGCTTACATTACTCATGTCCTTATGTATTGGGGATCTTACGGTATTAAATGTGTTGATTTGGAATGCTTTTGTACAAAGTTATATTGAAAAAGCCGTTTCGTCCTTAATTTTTGCACACCAGTGTATTTGGTTTTACTGCAAAACACAATAAGGGAATGACAGCTACTCAACTCAAAAATGAGCTCCATATTGCTTTTTGTACTCGTTTTCGAGGTATATTAGTTACCAAACACTTAATAAGCGTAGACCAGCATTCCTCAAACCGTGGGGTGCACCCCATTGGTAGGCATGATAAATCTTCAAAGAGGGGCGCGAGCACATTGAAAATTCAAAAACAAAAGGTAAACAAACAAAATACATTCTGATATATAGAAAATAAAATACACTTTTACACTGATATAACAAACTTATAAGTGTATCAATACCGCACAATGTGTTTTATAATTAATTTAATAACACTAAGCTAAGAACAAGTTTGATAATTATCAGTGACCCCCCATGAGCTTGTATTAACACTTATCTTAATAATTTGTTCGATTTATAATTAATCCCTTAACTACCGATTGAAAGTTGCGCAATCCGCTCTCCAATGCCATCGTGTTCAACGTAAGCACGCGTTTGTGATGTTTTTTTCGAAGGGGGGGGGGGAGAAGAAAAGGAATAAAAAATCAGCGAAAATCTTCTGAAATAAGTAGATTTTTCACAAACACTGTCAAGAATTTTTTGTAGCATTCCAAAGCCTTCAGAATAATAATTTTATGGATAGCAGTGCACAGAAAAGATTGTACTTCGGAAAGATATATATATATATATATATATATATACATCCAGAAAATTAACGCTTTGGCTGAGCGAGACGTTTATACACGGCGATGGCACTTAAAAGGTTAAAATCTGCATGTAGCTTTAGCGTCAAATTATATTGTTACTGAATTCAATCAATGCTTTGTTCTTGTATAGGGGGGGGGGAGCACGAGGAAAATTATAATTGAATATTGGATCGCGAATATTAAAAGTGTGAGAAGTACTAGCCTACACTTTATGGAGGGAGACATACGATCTTTATTTCACTCAATCAAGGGTTCAAGATAGATGACAAGGTATGTGCCAATATCATCCTTAGACACGGGAGAAGTGCACCTATGTTCTTTGCACTGATGAATCGAAATTAAATCTGAATGCAGATTCTCGAAGTATTCAAGTATGATTAGAACCATAGATCCGGTAATATTTCATTTTCATTTCACGGAATGTACAGCTATAAAGGTGGCGTTATAGTCTGGGTTGGCGTGGTATTGGATTCAAGTACAAAGTTGAATGCCTCAAAAGATCTCAGGTATAAGAATGAGATCTTAGATCCTTGTGTAACGTTTTTCAGAAGAGTAGTTGCGCGCGCGCCGCGCGAACCAGTTCATTTTTACCAATTCCACAAACAAGAATTGGCTGTTCAATAGTTCAATAATACCTCGAACTGAGAATATTCAGAGAATAGGTAGGCCAGCCTGATCTCCTGACCTGATTCCCATGGAGCATGCCTGATATACTTCTGGTAGAGAAAATACAATCATTAGCTCCTTCCCAGAAGACTTCCACATCTATAAAAGTGTCCTAATTGAGAAGTGGAATTTATTGCCCCCAAAGGACTTTATAATTACGCCCATAAGCAACATGGGAATACGCGTTGTGCTTTATTGTCATGGATGATTGTACTCTATTTTAAACCCTCCACAAGGGACATTTTGCTGCGTTTCTTCTGGAGTGCCATGATTTCACGTGAATAAATCCTGGTCATGGTGAATGTCTTTAATTTCTTAAGACAATTTTTAAGTAATTATATGGCAAATTTTACTTAACTTTGCACATACAAAGAATGCTGGTACAACATATGTGGTACATTGTTTAGACTTTAACAACATTTTAATCCAAATAAAATAAAAAAAATAAAAATGAATTTTAAAATCAAAATAGAGTTATAAAAGGTTAAATAACTTTAAATGGTTTAAACAACTTTAAATGATTTAAATAACAATAGACTTTATTGTTTAAATCAGAAATAATGAAGAATAAATTTTATTAGAATTCCACGAGTATATTTGAAGTAACATTACCTTTAAATCTCGAAAGTCGTTAATGTACAGATTACCTAGCTTATCTGCAGATTAACTGATGTGCTCCATTAAAATGCGGAATTAAGACTTTTCGCCCTTAGCTAAGTAATCTGCTCATTACTGGTTTCACTATCGTTAAAGTTCAAAAAGTTTTTTTTTATCTTACTTTCTTTCTGTTCGGAATTTTGATTGAACGTTGACTCATCAACGGATAATTTATCCTAAACACTCAAAGTGTCGTCGATCTTTAAATTGAACTAATAAGTTAGCGTAATTTTATCATATGTTTTTCCAATTCATTTCCTTAGTTGTAATAATAATTTAAACCGTTTAATTCTTTGTATTACATTTCTTCAATTTATTGTTAATCGATTCTATCAACTAATTTGTTATTTGCTTGATTGTATTAACTTTATTCTTTAGATATGAATAAATAAACAGACAATATTTAAGTTAAGCGTACAGAAACATTGCTGTTGTTTCATTAAAGATTTTATTTTCAGTTTAACGAGTGTCTAGTAGGTAATGTGCAAATTATCTAGGTAATTCACAGATTACCTAGGTAATTTGTGAAAAGAAACAATTTTCTGCACTTTAATGAATTCCTCTATTTAATGTGAAGATTAACTAACTAGTCTGCAGATTAACTGATTTCTGCCCTTTTCTTGAGCATGTACTTTAATAATTATTTATTTTGAGAGGCATCTGTGTTTATATCTTTCATAAATAAAATATTTAAAAAATTAGTTTTTAATCATTGTTTTATTTTGTTTAAGTTCGATGCGCTTATTTCATTTCCAGTTATGAAGTTATACATTTTAAACCTAAGTAAAAAAAGAGATTTATATTTCAAAACGAATAGCAAATTTATTTCAAAATCATCAAGTCAGAGATTCATCCAAAAATAAGAATTAGAGCAAATGTTTATTTAAAAAAATATGAACTCATAACATTTAAATACTATATTAAAGTGAAGCTAAATAACTTTATAAAATATATGCTTTATAGTACTATACATTTAAACCTTCACTTTTTAGAATAAAACAGAAATTTGTTTTTAGAGCGAAGTTAAAATTTTCATGTTATATATATTAATCTTTCGGAAGTTTTAATATTTTGCGCACTTTCTCTCTCTCTCTGACATTTTGCGTAAGTAGTTGCTTCAAAATGTGAATACCAAAAAGACAAAAATTCACTGAAGAAACAGTAAAAGATTAATTGCTTAAACAGATATCAATATATACCCTAAAATAAATTACTTACAAATTTTTTATGTGTGGTAAGTTAATGAATGTAAAACGCTGATAAGCCTTTATTTGGGCAGAAAAAAAACTTTATCAGAACTAAAACCAGTAAAAATTCCAATAAAACCCCAAAACATTGTGTAATTCAGTAACAAAGCTCGAGGCTGTTTTAAAAGCCAATAGAAGCAAACTACAATAAACTGAAACCTGAATAAATGATTACGGGTGCTTCGTATTTTAAAGTATACAATGGTTGAATTTACCCTCACGGGTCCAACTAAATCGTTTTCTTTTGTGATATTCTGTTGTAGTCCATTACTTACCTGGTAGTGTCATTAAAACAAGTTTATTTCTTCCCAATTTTGTTTGATGTTTTTTGCTTCTTTTTCGCTGTTTCAAACGGTCTTTACAGTTTTCCAATAATTTCTTTTAGTACTGTATGTTTCTAGAGATAAAACTCTCTCTCTCTGTATTAAAGGGAGCGGGGATGGTATTTCTTTATTGCAGTTTATTTTGTTACTTTTTTTTAATGTGACTAACGCTATCTCTAAGATGATAACATCACTGCTTGGTATGGAAGTAAGTTTCAAACTGCACTAAAACAAGAAACGGTATAATATTGCATCTTCTTAATCATTCATAAAGTTTAATGGTACCAAATCTGTTCTTTTAAGATAATGTGAATTAGCAAATGTTTTCAAAATAAATATGCGTATAAAATTGTTTTAAATTAGTATGCTTTAAAACGTATGTTTATCGTTTATTTTTTATTTTTGCATAAGGATTCTAACATATAAATATCAAATTTAATTACGTTTGATATATAAAAATTTATAATTTTTAATTCAAAATCCAAGTAGAAATTTATAAATTTAGAATCTTTAGTATTGCTTCTATTACAAAAGACTATTTTGAAGTTTTCCTATAATTTTTCTATGTGTCAAATTTATATATGAGAACCTTTTATTATAAAGTAGGAAGTAAATGCAGAATGCAGTTACTTGAAACATAAATATGTAATAAGAAATCAAAAGGTTTTTAAGACAATCTAATTTTATACCGTTGTTTTCCTACTGACAATGTTATATTAATGTAATGTTATGTTAGATATCATTAAAACTCGTTTAATTTATTTTTAACTTTTTTGTTTACTATATCATTTATCTATACGTTTGAAATTATCTTTTTATATACACAAAAAGCTTACATATCTATTTTCCATTGTATATTAAAATGCTGTTTGAATACATTTTAAATTAATTTACTTATAACTCTGAATAAATGTAACTAGCTTAAATATTTATTTCCTGAAATGCAGTTCTTAGATGTAAGAACAGGAAATAAAAAAGTTCTCATTACAATTTCAATCTTTTTCACGATCAAAAATAATGTGTGTAGTCCTTTTCTTTACTCAAGATACCCAACAGCCAAATTGCACTACCTCTAGTCATCATTCCTCATGATTTTCTTTGACAAAAAGGACCTCAATTCAAATAATTCCATTTGTTTTGTACTTAATTCAGAATTATCTACGTTGATTGGCCATCCATGATCTAAGCTAAACTAAACTCACAGTGGTGCAACTGCCGATGAAAGGCCAAAGCCTATTGTACCCATCTCAGTTTTCATTATTCAATTATGCATAAGTTCACGATCTGCCAATGCAGTTAGCGTAATTCTATTATGATAAGTAAACAAGAATAATCCACAAAAAGTAATTGATGTCTCATACTTTAAGCATATAAATAATTATCTGAATTCAAATATTCTACTTTTAATATTTTAGGCCTCCAATAAACTGATAAACATAAGAAATACAGCTTTTAAGAATAAACTTATTATTAAAATTCAAAACAATGATGTCCTTTCTAATAGAATGTACAAATTAATAGTCTATTTCATAGAGTAACAATAAACATATTTACTATTTTCTGAACATTAAATTAATAAAAATGCCGTTCTGTCTCTTGCTTAACATTTTTCTCAACGGCTGTTATAACATTTCTTTTTTTAAGTTGCTTTACTTTTTATAAAATCTAGTTGTTTATGATGCAGATATATAATGGGAAAAAAGCTGGTCTACAGCTTACAATGTAACTGAAAATGAAATCTAGAGTTTAAAATTTATTTAAAATGAGATAGGGGTACAGAAACAGAGATAAAATTCTCTTTTGCTTGTGCTTGCTTTGCTTTTATTAAAAATTATGCAATGACTTTAACACTATAAAAATATTTTCATTCTTTTTACTTTTGAAACATTTAATTCGGTCCATTTTACAGATTTTTTCTCCATTTCGGGAGGAATTCTAACTGCACATTGAACTTAGAGGTATCTACATCCCATCAGTAATTAACTTTGGCAAGAAATTTGAAGTATTTTTTAAAAAATATCTCGTCAAAGTTAATTAATGTTGGGATATAGATTAAAATGGATTCACATTCTTTCTGGAAATACAATTTGCATTTCTTAAATTAAAATATGCCAATTATAACAGTCAAGTATTTGTTTTATTGAACTAGTTGGACAAAAATTGGAAGTTATCGAACAAAAATATTGGAAACCAATATTGGAATTTATTTGTTTTCTCGTAACTTGTGAGGATATTTGTTTCTCAATGGTGGTCTCTATTTAAGCGCAGAAGATATATTATTATATATTGCATAATTAATTTTGCATCCTGATCTGAATTGATTCCAAGCTGTGTAAAGTTTACTCTTACATTGTTTAACAATTTATCAACTTGTTATAGTTTTTTTAATTGATTTACAATGATTTCCATTAAGAAAAGCTAGGAAATGTTGAGTTTTTTGTATTAATATTTAAGGTATCCGAACACGTTCGGAGTACTTTTTAACAAAATAGCATACTAAAACATTATAAATGCTCTTTTAGGACTTAATACCAATAAATATTACTATTTAACTATCAAAATTTAAAATAAATTACCTGAATTTTACACAAATCACAATTATAAGTGAAATTTTAGCAATATTTTTGCAAAACTTCAAAGCAATTAGAGAAAAAAGTAATAAACATATATTAGTAAAAGTATTACTAAAACAAATTAGATGCATTTATCTAGAAAATGTACTAAAATTTTAATTTTTTATTAAAATTTGAAAATTTTAGAGCTGATTGAGTAAACATTATAAGAAATGTTACATTTTTTATGAGACCATTATTTAAATAACAAGCCATAACTCAAAAAGTATTCATACAATAGAAAGTATTTTAGTACATTCTCTAGAAAATAACATAAATATCAGGTTCAAAAAGTTTTATAGAAATACATTCGTAATATTTTGAGTTATCAGACTCACCTGATAGATTTTGAGCAATTTAAATGCCCACTTCTGGTAGATCAAAACCCCACTTCTAGTTTTTCTAAATTTATAAAATTGATTGTAACTTGGCCTCTAGGTAGTGCAGAAACAAAACAAAGTATGTTTCGTAAAGTCAAAAGATAGCTCTTTTCAATAAAATAAAAAACAAAAATATCTGTCTTGACTGAATTTGGTCATTTTCAACGTGTTCGGATACCTTAAATTTGAGTTGATGTTTTTTTTCCACCTTATGTTTGTATTGTAATTTGTAAAGTTGTTGCAAAGTGGAAGCTGGTGATCATTGATTTACAGGTTTGAAACAACTCTTAATAAACTATTTTGTACGGTGTTATAAAGATTAATCTGCAAAAAAAAAAATTAATTAAATTCTCCATGTGAGAAGTATATAACTTACCAGTCGTAGGGCACCAGCGCAAATGGCATTTTTCAATTGATTTTAGCTTCTAATTACGATTTATATCAGTAAGAGTGCATGTTATAGTTCTAAAGGGGCTCTTTATTTCTTTAAATTAAATTATAATATTGATTTCGTTAGCTTTTTTGAATATTTTTATTTAAAGAAATCTGAACATTCAAGTCTAGAGAAACAAGAAGAGAGTCAAGAAACAAGACAAAGTCTAGGTGTAAAGGGTCCCAAAATTCATATGTATACATTTACGGAGAAGACCAACTGAAAATTAAATAATTCTTGTTTATTTAAATAATTTTTAAAGTATAGGTTTAAAAAACCTAACAAAATGATGTTATGCCTTCAGATGAGCAGTAAAACAATTTATTTAGATAGATGTAGTGAAAAGATAAGCTTCAAATGAATTCTCCTCTGAAACTTGAAAATTTTACCCTAAACTGAGTTTCATTGTACTTTAAGCTAAGTGCACATCAGTTACAATAATTGTTTGCACACAATACATACTATTTAGAATTAAAAAACCCCATCAAATTCTCATCCATGCAGTTTATACTGACATCTATATATATTAAACTAGAAAATTCAACTTATTTCTATTCCTTGCATATTTTTACAAACAATTTAAAGAAATAAAGTTGTTCAGATGATTATTTTTCATGTCGACCTATACGGCAATGAAATGGTGGACAAATTTGCAACTGAGGACTTATCTTTTAACCTCATCTCTTCCTCCCTTTCGTTTTTGGAATTATACTCGCTGGAAAACTATCAAAATTTGGGGAGTTGAGGATGCCTCCCACTCGATAAGAGATCCTGGATACGAAACCTGGACTGACTCTAGCCTTCAAATGTGACAAAGGCTTCCAGTGACGGAGGAGTGAGTGAGTGAATATTAACGTCGCACTGATTAGCAACACGAGCGCTTTTGGCGACGGTCCGCGTAATTTGGAACCACGGTCAAGTGACGCGGACGACACCTGAGCTGGCACCCCTCTCCTAACTACCACACCACATCAACGGGAGGACGTTTGAGCTCTCTACAGATTTAAGGTTCCCCTACACGGCGGGTCTTTAGTGGTACTGGGATCGAACTCATGACACGCTAGCCATGATCCGATGCCTAGCCCACTCGGCTACCACGGCCACCAAAGGCTTCCAGACTCTCCCGTCTTACTATCCTTAAGGCAATCAAATCTTGCCATTAGCTAAAACAAGTGTTCCTCGCTCGCAGAGAACAAAAGGATTTTCTCCACCTGTGCGAAGTATCAGGATCACCACGCCTCCCCAAATATATTTTGATTTGTATGGATCTCTTTAGAAAAGATATCAGTACGAATCTCTTTCTTGTTCTCGCCTTTTTTTAAGAGAAAATGGTCTAATGTATCTTGTCTGACTTCAACATTCTCTGAAGGATTAGCAATAACACAACATACATAGTCGGGATTCACACAAAAGAAAATAGCAAACAGATAATAACACCGTATAAAATTAAGCTACTGAAAGAGCATAGAGACGCGTTCCCTTGATGTAGCAAATAAATTATTCAATTTATTTCGAAATTAATTTAAGAAGCTTAGAGCGCTTTTGATAAGGTATTTTCTCCTATTTTCTTGTTTAAAAGAAACAGTTTTCCTTACGAAGATAATTATTGATTTTATATGTTGAGTTCTGTCTGCTGTGTACAAAATTAAAACATTAGCATTGCCATTTTACAAAAATCCAAGAAACACGATCATTTTAAGATCAAGTGACAAGGTGAGGAAATTAGGGAGAGCAAAATACTGGTAAATTTACTCCCTCCCTACTTGATCATTTCAGGAATTTTTAAAATCTTTTGTTTCCTTTTTTTTTGTATTTCTAGTTATTAGTTGTTCTTAGTTCACATTAATCATACAGCTGTAGGAAATAAAAAAAAGTCAAATAAGGCCAAATCAGATGAATAAGGAAGGTACCCCATCATAGTAAGGTTTTTGATGGCTAGAAACTGCCTGACAGATAGGGTCGTGTGAGCGGGTGCATTGTTTTGGTGATACAACCATTCATGTCTCCTCAAAAAAGAAAAAGAAGACAAAAAAATTCTGGTATTTTTTTCCCTAATTCTTCACGAATTTTTTTAAAAAAGAAAAGCACTTCAATGTAGTAATGTTGATTAACAGTCTGACCATTGATGTGAGTGGGAACCCACTCATGTCACGAATTTTGGTTACGTTTTGGTCTGTAACAACTTATCTCGGGCGCTAAGAACATTTATCAACTTCCACATTGTCCCTTACCCCTAAAAACCTCTTATACAATTCAAACACATGTGCACGAGACAAAGATTCATCTCCATAAGCCTTGGTTATTATTTTAAATGTTTTCGTGGCTGATTTTTTAGTTTTACAAGAAACTTGATATTGATTCGACATTTTTCCGGATGAAAGCAGTTGCATGTGTTCACTCAATAATACAGTGCTCCCAACCGGCTTGATCGCTTAAGGCGAAACTGGCCATATGGATAGTGAAGGTGCGTGGGATGCCGTCACCAAAACAGATGTTGCCAACTCCATTCTTTTTTCAAGCTACACACATAGTCTCTCTTTTTTCTGTCACACCTTGAATTAATGTTTTGTTCAATGAAGACTTCAATCTGTCTAAAAGAGCGTATATTATATCTTAAAAAATAAGATATAAAAATGGTTTGAAAATAATTAAAGATAGAATTACTTTAAAATTAACTTCTCGCATCTTAGAAAATCTTGGTTGAAGTTTTTCTCTTTGTACCTCTGTAGAATTCAAGAAGAATTTCTTCACCTGGATAAACACAAAGCTCACCCGAAGGTTTCTTTCTGTATTACACAAAACTCGAAAAGTGGTTTTGGAACTGTATATATATAGAAAAAGGAAAACCTGATCACCTTAGAGGGCGGATATCGAAAATTAGATCTCTTTATAGACGTCTCTCTTTTCGAAACCATTGATGCACTTGATCCAAATAAATAGAAAAAAGAAGAAAAAAGAGTGCAATTTTCTACTTTTGGCTCTACACCTATAGAGCTACAGAGAAAAAGAGAGATAGAACCAAGTGCAATTTTAGATTTCTTCCGATGGTGTCTGTTTCTTTTGTGTTAAAGAAACAGAATCATTTTTTATTCTTTTCCCTACCTATATTCGTTTTTTCTTCGGTTTCCGGGTTTTCGCAGATGTGTTTCCGGTGTAAAAGAACCTCCCGCGGGACAATGAACGTTGATTTCTTGAGAAGGCTATATACGCTTCAAAACTTGGAAGAGGGAAAAAACTTTCGAAAAGTAAATATTTGATAGGGGCTTTCTTATTCTTACGATTTCCCCCAAGAAACAGGATACTCAATGCGAAATGAATGCTTAAGAAGAAGAGGAGAATATTAGTTCACTTCTTTCGGTTGGGATGAATTCGGGAATGTATTGGTGGTGGAATTTAAATTCTGTATATATTCCACATTTTCTTTCGTTTTTATAGGTAGGAATAAAAAGGGAGTCTTATTTTTCCTATGAAATAAATATTATTTGCTTATTTTTTTCTTTGCACTAGTCTTGTTAGAATATCAGTGAAAGTACATTAGACAAATGAAAACAACTTAGAATACTTTTAAGTTGATAATGCAACTTGCTTGTTATTATAGTATGTAATTAAGGAAACAAATTACGAAACACTACAAATTAAGGAAAAATAGTACATTTACATTTTTATTATTATATTTCTTTGTGATAATTACAAAGTTTGAAGTTTTGTGCACGTTTTGATCACTAATTTTGTAATATGTTGAAATTATTCAAAGATGATAGTTTGTTGCGTAAGTAACAGCTTTTTGAATACAATTTTAGGAGATTTTTTTATTTTATGCATTAGAATTTATTTTGCAGTGTTTGCCGGGATGTGCAAAAAATACCCAATTTTAAGCTAAAATTGTCCATTTTCTTAAAACATTTTATATTGGAAATTTTTTTTCTTTGTTATTTTTGTGTTTCCTGTTATAAATAAACAAAAAATGAGTTTAAGGATAAGTTTTCAGCAATGTTTCATAAAAATGATCCCACAACTAGTCAGGCAATTTAACAAAGTAACAAGATGAATATTACTTAAAAACATTTCTTAAATTTTAGGTTTCGTATAAATAACTATTCACTGGTTATAGGATTGGAAATGGAGGGTTTTTCTTATATAATTTGATAGTTTTCTTCTACTTTTAATAGAAGAAAACTATTATTTTATCAAAAGTATAAAATCAAAGGAATCTCAAAACTATTTTCAATTTTTCTTTCTTTTTTTTAAATATAATATCGAATTAGATGTTGATTTGATATTTTGCTAGATACTTTATTGTAATGGATATAAATATAAAATTACTGTAATATGGGGACAATTCTGTAAACAATTGATTAAATTTAATAGGAAAATACAATTTAGCATGAGCCTGAAAGATGCTCAAATGTGACAATTTTGATGGATTTGGATAAATAAACATGTGTTACATTAATGGTTTATAAATAAATTAAAGAAATATATTTTTAATTAAAGGGTAATAAATTTATAATTTTAATCAAATAATTTAATGGTAATTTAATCTATAAGCAAAGTTTTAAATCTTTTTACGTAATAAATATTATTAATATTTTTTGTAGCGAGTATCAGTATTTATTCTTTTGTCCAATATTTTCGTAATTGCTGTAAGTCTTAAAAGTATTAAGTTTAATGTGCAATAGTTTGAAAAAACATGGGTTTCTCTTTATTTCTATGACGAGGTACTTTTTTATATGCTTAGTTTCAGTTTTATTACATATATACGGAAAAATGAATTGCTAAGTAAAAACTGTCATAATTAAAACTAAAATTCCGATTTAATGAATTCATTTGGAGCATTTATTTCGTTAATTCGGGGTTATTCATTATAACCGGATGCCAAAAAAAAAATACAAATTGTGAACACTTACCTTCTGGAAATTAAATTATAATCTACAATAAAAATATCCACATTTAGACACACTATGCAGACCCGATGCAGGGAAGTAACTACTGCATCATTTACATCCAACAGCATAAGAGAGAGATATGTTTTCAAAACAACGTAAAGCAGTAGAAAATGTAACAACTTTGATTGGAGTTTTATTTTAAATTCTGCATTAGAGAGTCGTTATTCATTGGTTCCTACAAATCAATTGGTCATCAAATGTATCTTATGATCATTAAAATCTTAGAATATTCCTTTGATTTGTTAAGTAGAATGAGATGGGAAAGGAGTTTCTTGTTCTTTTCAAAAATGAAGAGGTTACACTCTCATGACTCATCCGCACCTGTAAAGTTTAATTATGGTCTGGATCACTTCCTATCGAAATTTGCAACGTAAAGAAACATACAAAATTATACACAAGGGAAATCTTTTTCAATTCCTACTTTTGGCTCACTCTCTCTCTTCTCTCTCTCTCTATATATATATATATATATATATTACATAAAATTTACAAAAAATAGTTATATACCTAAGATAACTATAGTCATGATAGAATGGTTTTAGCCACAGAAATACTAGAACAAATTCCTAGCCATAGGAACTAGGATTCCAGGTTTAAACAATGTTTTTCGGCCAGAAAACCTTCAACTGAATTTGTCAATACTCAAGGCCAGGGGTCGGCAACCTTTTAGCTTTGACTTGCCAAACCAATTTACCAATATGATTCAGTGTGCTACACAGTAGCACATTTTTGAAACAATTCGATTCCCACAATAGTACATGCAAAGTTAGAGAATAGAGGTAAATAATATAGATATGTACAGTTTTATTATATATTAATTTTGCAACATTTAAAGATTTTTCTTAACATAAAAATAAACAGCATAAAATATTGTTATTTGTTCAACAAAAATTTAATACATGTACACACACAATTTTAATTTTTTATGTATTTTTAAACATATTTATTAAAGTAAGAAATAGACTGCAGAAAATATAAGTATGTCCCTTCATTATACTTAAATAAAAGATAAATAAAAATTTTAATGGGAACCTAGTTCTTGCACCTATCCACTTTCGTATTGCAAACTCAGGGGTATAATTTAATTCGATTTTGAGCATTCAGAAGTTAAACAATTTCTTTGCTGACTCGAAAAATTTCGAATATGAGGAAAAATTCTTTATTTTGATATGTAGAACCAAAAGTGGAAAGCAAGTACGTGCAATTTTCTGTCTTCAAGCAATTAAATCTATCCAGCAATGATGTTGAGTAATTTACATTATAGCTGTTAATTTTCTTTTGAGTCATTTAGATTTTTTCGTAATTCCGTAAATGTCCAATATTCTGATGATGTTTTTCAAATAAGGTACATTACACATTTCTCTTTTGCCATCCACTCAAAAATTGACAAATTTGGAGATTAGCACAGAGTGCCATTAAGAATTGTACCACGTGCCACATGTGGCAGGAGTGCCATAGGTTGCCGACCCCTGCTCTAGGCCATAGGGAAAGCAAACAATTTTTAGAGAAGAGTTTAGCTATTATTATAAATAAAATCATAATCTATTAATGTAAAACGATAATATTATAGCCTGAAATAATTACTAAAATATTTTAAAATCAAACTTAAAATTATTAGATAAAGACTTAATACGTGATTACTACAAAACATATTCCCGGGCAATGGACAATAACAGTAACGCATAAAATTATTAAGTTTTGATATAATAACATTAATACTACATATATACGCATTTAAAAACTCTATATTTTATTTAAAAATTTATAGAAAATAAAAGTATCACACAGACATATACAATTAATTTTAAATAAAATATAATAATGTTAATTTACTTAGCTTAAGATGCCATCTATCGATAAACTGTACAACTAATAACATATTTTCATTTAACTGTTAGGTA
>BMAO01022664.1:0-17664 GCA_019973975.1 Trichonephila clavata
AGACAAATCTTCACTGTACAAATTATACAAGTGATCATCACACCCATTGTTCAAACTGCAAAACTACTTAACACATATTATGTAATTTTAATTTCAACTAATCTCTAAAAATTATATAGTCCCCTTGTGTTATACTTTCTTCATTGTCCCCCCCACCCCACCCACAAAATTCATCTTGGTGCTCCTCTTCAATTAAACTTTTACAACCTATTTTACTTACTCATGCATAGATAAATTTATTACAGCAGTATGAAAAGCTTATATATCTACAGTAGGTCTTCAGATTTCCACGAGGCATTCCCAAGTTTCACAGACCAAATAAAGATTCGTGAAGATTATATGTATTTGCAAAATAGATCATATTGTCTACAGAGTTGAGACAACTGGAGTACAAATTAATGTTTATTTATGAATAAATTACTTTATATTATATATAAAAATTTTAAAAAACAATTAAAATCTGTCTTAGTATAAAGTACCATATTTTAAGTATTCTATAAAGATATGTTCTTCTAAGGGTTCTGTGAGTGGTTCAAGTTTAAAGACCACTGATCTAGAGATAAAATAATGCTGGCACCAACTCCAGAACACACAAAATCAATAAACTATTCTCGATCTAAAAAAACTGGACATGTATGAAAATGCACCAGATTCAATCTCTCCAACACAGCTCTGAAATATATAGTCTTGGTTACCACAATCGACATGCTTAGGGGGGAGTGCAAAATTGCACTAGCAATGGACGATTCAGCTCTTCAATCAGGGTTACTCAACCTGTGGCACACCAGACTTTTTTTGCCCCATTGCACTACTAAAGAATGTATCAAACAAATTCTGGAAATTCTATCAAATATTTCCAAATAACAGTAGCAACCATTTTAAAGAGGAAAAATTATTTTAACTAGCCCTCATGTCTTCCAAATGAAAAAAAATATAAAGTGTCCATTTTGTGTGAAAAACAAATATGCCCTGTAAATGTTACTTTTTAAATATAATTTTATCATTCTACCATTAAACACAAACCTTTCAATGGCTCTTTTCCTTGAGCGGATCTTTCAAAAGACAATAAATTGGATTCCTTAAAAAAAAATGTTTGCTACAGCAACAAAGTATTTTGTTTGTGGTAACATCACAAAATGCAGAGGTAATAAATGCATCCTATGAAATTTGCAATATTATTAATACATGCATGAAACTGTTTGCCGAGATACAGAAATTGTGATGGAGTGTTTTTTAAATTCTTTTCTGAAGTTCTGTTGATATATTCAGCGCAAAAATCAAATAATTTTGGGAAATAAAAAAGTCCAGCTCTCAGATTTAACTTGGGCAGAGTATATTGCAAAAACATGAGATAATTAAGACTGCAAGTTTTTGCTTGTTTTTTTTTAATTCTAATACGAGTATTATACTGAACAAAACTCAATCTTTGAAAAAAATTTTAAACATCAGATTGATGTTATTTTTGGTTAAAAATTGAAAGGATTTTAGTTACTACTCAATATTACCCCACTCGATACAGAATTAAATTTGATTTGGCATTCACTAATTGATTATCTCTACATCATTAACCCTTTAACGCGCGGTGGTATCTCCCCGAAACCACCATTTTCTAAAAAATACCTCTAAACGCGCAGTGGTATTTTAATGAAACCAATAGTTCTAAAGATATCTTTTAACTCTCTTAAAATACACTAGATGTCAGCACGTGAGAAAAAAACTCCTTTTTCTGTGAGAAAAATGAATCATTTTAAAAGCCTTTTTTAAGCACTCCAAAAAGATTTTTTTAGCAAATAAAAATACACAAATTTAAAGTAAGGTATGTACATTTTTGCTGCATATGCTCTTCATAGCATAACTTAATTCTTTATTGTAAATGAATCTAGCAATGAGCAGTTTCAACATTCATGAGACTTCGTTGTTTTTAAAATACTTTTATTTAAAACTATCGACAGAGCATCAGGAATTCTCATAAAAAAGACACACAACGAATCGGAATATATACAAGTACAACGTGTACGGCGACCAATCAGCAATGTGATGACGTCATTCACAAACAGGTCCCACGATGAATCATCGGCAGTGTAAACGAATTGCATATTCATCAGCCTGTTGCGATGAATATGCAAATAAAGAAACATTACGCGACTCGCGTATTTAATTTAATAGATAGTGGACATGAAAACGATTTAATTTCCAACAATAACTAATTTTTAGTATGATAAATTATGAAAAGAAGTACCTTATATAAAGATATTTTCGGGCGGTTTCTCAGACTGATACCACCGCACACCAAGAACATGAAATTGTCCGTTTCTTCTCCGACTTATAGCACACACACGCAACAGATTTAGCCCTTTTTTTCTTTTCTTTGACTCAGGCAGTGAAATAACTAATTTATGGGGGTTTTGCCATTGATTTGGGGGAGGGGTTTATTATTTCAGTATTACTGCATGTTTTAATAATTTAATAATAAAGAAACAATGAAAAAAAAACTTTACTGGCTATTTGAAGTCTATTCCAATCGCTTATAGTTATATTTTGTATTATTTAATATTTAAAAGTAATTCTAATACTTAATCTATACAAATAAATAAAATTGAAGTGTCTGTTTGTAATTTCAAATTAGCAGCTTTTCACTTAATGCACTAAAAGTATATACGGTACTCATAACAAAAAACCAATTTTTAAATTTTTTGTCTGTCTGTCTGTTTGTTCGGCTAATCTCGGAAACGGCTGGTGCGATTTTAAAAATTCTTTCACTAATGGAAAGCTACATTAACGGGGAGTGACATAGGCTATATTTTATTCCCGTATTCTTACGGGAACGGAAGCTATACGGGTGAACGTGAAACTGAATGCCAAGATGAACGCCAAGCTGAGCTAATGAAGTCGTTGTTTTGGTTACTGGCGACCGCGATGCTCTTCATGAGACATAATAAATTTACGCGCACATGATAATACGCTGACACGTGCCATAATTTTTTTAATGATAGTTATCTCACTGTTCAGTTAAGTAGAGCATCGGCTGTTTCGGATGCACTTTTAAAAATAATAAATCAAGGCTTCATAAGCAAAAAGCAATGCAAGAAACAAAAAATTTATAATTTTACGGTTAGTTTTAATCCTTTCTTTTTTTTATTTACATTTTTAGTCACATTTAAACAATAGTTATTATAATCCAATCTATATCTATACAAATAAATAAAATTGAAGTGTCTGTTTGTAATTTCAAATTAGCAGCAATTGTTTCAAGGGGCGAAGGTTTAAGGGGCGTTAGAAATTCCGATTTTTAAGTTATTAGACGCACAGTCTTGAAACTTAGTAAGTAGATTCCTCTCATAGGGTAGAGATACGCTACAAATGGGTTTCGTGAAAATTGCCCCAAGTGGCGTTGAGGAGACTTAAGGGGCGTTATAGATAATTATTTCCATTTTTAAACTATTAGACGCACAGTCTTTATATTTGATAAAGAGATTTCTTTCATAGAGTAGAGATCAGCTATAAGAAGGTTTTGTGAAAACAGACCTCTAAGTGGCGTTGCAGGGGAATAAGTGGCGTAAGAGATAAATATTTTCGTTTTTAAACTATTTGACCTACCTGCTTGAAAATTGGTAGGAATGTTTCTTTCATGGAGTAAATATCCGCTACAAAACGGGTTTGGGGAAAATTGACCCCCAAGGGGTGTTAAGGGCAGATATAAATAATTATTTCTATTTTTAAACTATTAGACACACAGTTTGAAATTTGGTAAGCAGATTCCTCTCATAGGATAGATACACTACAAAATGTGTTTTTGTGAAAATCGACCCCTAGGCGCGTTGCAGGGGTTCAAGGGGTGTTATTGATAATTTTTTTTGTATTTTTAATTTATTGGACGCACAGTCTTCAAATTTTGCTAAGCAGATTCCTTTCATAGTGTGCAATTCCCCTACAAAATTGGTTTTGTGAAAACAGACCCAGAAGTGGCGTTGCGGGGGCTCAAGTGGCGTTAGAGATAATTATCCCCATTTTTAAACTATTAGACGTACAGTCTTGAAATTTGATAAGCAGATTCCTTTCGTAAAGTAGAGAACCACTACAAAATGGGTTTAGCGAATATGAACTACTAAGTTTAATTTCGGGAGATTAAGAGGCGTATTTGATTAATATTGCCATTTTATTCTTTTTGATCTTCCTGCTTGAAAATTGGTAGGCATGTTCCTTTCATGGAATAGAGTTCCTCTAACAAAGAGTAAAACGAAATTGACCCCCAAGGAGGGTTGCGAGAGTCAAGAGGAGTTACAGAAAAAATTCATGTTTTTAATTGTTAGACCCATATACTTGAAATTTGTTAAGCATGTTTCTTTTGTTGAATAGGGATCCACTAAGAATGTATTTTAAGCAAATCAAATTCTGGGGGGGGGTTGCAGGGGTTACTGGGACGTATTGACAAATATTTACTTTTTTTGAGCTACAAGGACTATAATAATGAAATTTGGTTTGATTTTTCTTTTGTTGAGTTGAAATCCGCTAAGAGCAGTTATTTTGGAAAACGGCTTTCAACGGGATTACGGGGATATTGATAGTAAAACTTTTGTTTTTTTTCCTGTTAGATTTAGACTTGAAATTTGGCTTGCATGTTCAATTTATGGAGTAGAGATCCACCGAAATTGGTTTGCGGGAATCCACTTGGTTTTTGGGTTACGAAAGAGCAAACATCATTCTATGCTTCAATTTTAGAGATTTTTAGAAAACACAAATTAGATGAGTTCTGCCCCTTTTTTTGATCAACAGGCGACAGTTATAGGTATAAGTATATTTTTCAATACAATCTAATTCTTAATGCAGGACTTAGATATCAATAATTTATACATATATATAAGCAGTAAAATTTATAAAACATCATGAAATTCCCAGCGAAGCGGGCGGGTAACAGCTAGTATTGCATATTTTAGTAAATTTGTTACAAAATATATAAAGAATATTCTTACAAATCTGACGCAAATCATATATTGTTCATCTAAGAATTATGTCATAGGTGCGCGGTGGTACTTCTGTGAAACCACCTCCCCCCTGGGGGGGGGGGATGTACTGTAATTTTTTTTTATAGGTATTTTCTCTGTTCTTAGGTTCTTACATTGCATTTATTATTTTATTTTGAAAAATTCAGCGAATTTATTTTTTTTGCGCTTCAAAGGGTTAAGGTTGCATGCACCTCCACGATTCCAGATGTTTTATGAAAATTCAACAGGTTATCCCCCCCCATATGTGATGGTCCATGATGTTGGCTCCCATTCCCATACACAATTCTGATATAACTTTATCAATACTTCTCTCAAAATTAAGGATATCAATAAGTATTCCTAATCCTGCATTTGTTTTTGAAAGTAACATGTAAAATACACATTAAATAATGTCTATTTTTCAGAAAATCAAATTTTATGTGAGCTTCTCTACCTGCTTCAGACATGTTTTAATATTTTTGTTTTTAACCAATAAATTATGCATGCACTGGGTAAATATATTTATATGTTGTCACTTTAAACTAAAGAAAAAGTTAGCAAACAATCATGGCCTTTACTTATGGAGAAGTAGGTTCTAACCAGCCTGCTATCTATATCAGCAACCTTTTTAATTCCTCTACAAAACTTGCACAAAAGTTTATTTTTTACACAGTCCCCCCCCTCACCCAAATGGGCTCAATTCATGATGGTCACATGATAAAGACAAACACCTTCTCCATTGAATTCAAACAGACATTAAACTAATTGCACTTATTCTACTTGCAATACTTAGATAAAATTTCAAATTACATAATTGGGTAAAGATGTTTAAATGTAACCCAAAAAAATTTCTTCAGAAAGATTTTTTAAATTAAAAAATCTTATTTTATGCATACATTTTTTTAAAAAAAAGCATTTTGTATACATATGTATAAGAGGAAGTTTTTGTAAAGAGAAAAAGTTGACAACACACAAAGTGCACAAACTAAATAGCTGGAAAAACAAGATAGCTTTTATCATGTGACTAGGGTATCGTGCGAGTTTTTGAACTGATTGGCTAATATCACACAGTTATTATCATGCACCATGAAATCACATGAATTTAGCCCATTTGAATGGTTGAGTTTGATAGCAATGCAGAGTGAACATTTTACTAAAAACCTTCAACAATAATTAAAAATAATAGCTTGTGTGTTAAATTAAATTTATTCGGATTGGTAAGATGACTGACCTTACTGTAAATCTCAGTTCTAGTTTTTCATCAAAAGTTGGTACAGTTTTAGATGATTTTTACCATTTTTTTTACAATTTTCATATAACATCTTTCTCCTATTAGTATTGTGCCTTTAGCTTATCTACAGGTAAGCCTCCTACAACGCGTTTCAGATATTGAGTATTTTTTCCCATAACTTTTTTCTGTTAATATCTACACGTCACAAGTGACGTGTAGATATTAACTCCTACAATGCGATTTCTTATAACGCGGCTTTTTTGAGGAACATATCTACAGCGTTGTAGGAGGCTTACCTGTGTATATCTGGCTGTTATAAGATCCACATTTTATCAACCACTAAAATCTAAAATAATCTATCTTAATGAAAAGAGTTATCATTTCAGAAATAAAAATGCACACACAAGTCTGCCCGAATTTTAAGCAAATATTGATTTCAGTAAAACCTCTTTGCTGCCATCTTGCACTTGATAAATTTATATTTGAAATAAAATTAAGCAAGGCTTTGTTAAAAGAAAAATCAGTTTGTTAAAGTGCATAGCTTTATTTCTACGGCAGTAGAATTTAAGCATGAGGCTTGATCACAGATCAAAGAAAATCAAAACTACCCCTTAACTTGGTAAAAAATGCATAAAATTTATTTTTTTTTAACGCAAGTGTGCTTGAGAGGTTAATATAGTACTAAAATAAAAGCCAAAGAAGTTTTAATATTGATTAATTTTCCACATTTTAAATGCCATTACCCCCCCCCCCCCATTAATCCTCATATTGCAGCCAACACAAAATAGCTATTACATGTATGCGGCCAGGCAGGAAAACGTTGAGTAACCCAATCCTTAACCCTTTCATTGCGGCAATGGCATGTCTTTGCCCCACCCTCTGCATTGCTTTCCACAGTGCTAAAATTGAAACAAAACAAACTCCTTCAAAACAAGTTTATTTTACTTTTTTTCACCAAATGATACCAAAGGAAACATGTTTTTCAAAATTGCAAACTTGCACTAAATCCTAATCACGCAGTTTGTGAGCTAGATGCTAATTCGGCATGACCTTATGTATAAATAAATTTATTACAGCATCGCAAAATAAAGAAATATATCGGAGGTGACCAACAAGATCCCAAAGGCAATTTGTGATGTTACAAACCAAAAGTACATGACAAAATGTATTAAATTTTATAACACAGATGCCAATGAAACATCTATAATTTTATCGGGACTATTGATTGCAATTCTCAATTAACTGCATAATAATGAAACATCATTTCAATTCAAGACTCAAAACTTTAAAAACTTAGAGAAGTGGATAAAGAGCATGCGTCTTAACATATGAAGTCGATCTTTTGTACACTAAGTTGGCCATCCTTGATATATGAAGCAAATCCTAAGCAAAAAGTTTATTTTTCTTTGTAAAAAAAGCTTCATTTAAAAATACACTTCTGTGTTAATAAACCCCTCCCAATTTCTTCTACAGGAACAAACTATTCAAAAACTTACAGAAAGGTCAAAACAAATATGAATACTAGTTTCTCTTCATTCTCGTTAAATTTACATTCATCAAAAAGGTACATCAATAACTCAATCCTTTCAAAATTTTAACATTAAAGTATGCAAATGTAAATTACATCACTTATATTTAGCAAATGAAAAAATTCTTACCCCAGTAATGTCGGAGACCTCTGTGAGCACGAATCTTTTTCAAACGCTCAAGATCTTCACGAAGTTTGTTTTCTAAATTATTGGAAGTGACCTGACTGTATTTACCATCTTTAATATCTTTTTGTCTATTCAGGAACCAATCAGGAATCTTGTATTGGCGAGGATTTGTCATAACTGTGATCAATTTTTCCACCTAATACATGAAACAAATATAAATAAGCAAATAAAGTATTTTTTCCAATTTTCTTGTTTATAAGAACAGATTTGAATAATAGCATGGCTTATAAATCACATTTAAGTCCCGATTTAATTATTAGATTTTGTTTATGCATGTATATCGATGTTTCAAGTATTTGCTTAAACAAGCAAGAATATAGAATTTTACTCCATTCAATATAGCAGAAAATAACATGCCAAGTAGAAAAAATTACAAATGGATACATTTTAAAACCAAGCAATATGTGCAAAATAAAGCTATATGCATTTTGCAATTCTAAACTGTCTATAACATTGATTCTCAAACTGTGGGATGCACCCATGGAGAGTGGGAGGCATAATAATCCAGGAAGGATGTGCGAGCATATAGAAAAGTAAAAAATTTTAAAGTAGAAAAGTTAAATTTTAATTTACTGGGAGGAAGCAAAACAAAATACATTCTGAATATAAATACCTTAGCATACATACACGGTACAAGTTTGATATACGGACTTTTTCCAAAAATCGCCAAATTTGCTTTCCGGCGACAACAGTCGCCAAGGAAAGCACAGGGTTGCATTCCCCTCCCCCTCTCCTTCCTTCCCTCTTAGCCGCCAGTAAACACTGCGACACTTCCCCCTCCCTCCCTTCCTCCTGACTGAACAGTTTTGCAAAGTTCCTGTCTTCCATCTAAGTTTACCCCCCCCCCGCCACCTCTGTACGAAAATTAATGGTGGATTCTTTCTAACTTTAGTAGAAGCATAAAAATGAAACGTGTAATATTTTTTCCTACATATACAGAACTTATATACAGAAACAAATGAAATTTTAAATCTATTTTTCTATTGCAGGTAGGGAGTGAATCAGTAACATGCTTCCAAGTGCCTTCTATGGTATTTGTGTGGCAATTCGTTACAGGATTTACAAAATGAAGGCTATGATTTAACGTCAAATGATCAAACCTTCTTGTCCTAAATTTTTAAATGCCTTCCATTTGTTGGAAAAATCATAGTTCCAGGCTCTATCCATTCCTTTAAAATGTTGACTAGAATCTCACAATATATGTTGTGTACTGCTTCCCCTCTGAATTCGATTTGTCGACTTCTGCATAATATAGAATAACTTCAATGACAAATTGCCCCCAATCTGCAACTGTATCAGAAGATAAATAGAAATAAGCTTTGGTCTGTTTTGTTCTGGTTCCCATGATCAAATGATAAGTGAGACGAAAAATATCATTTAATTTTAGTTTGCTGCAACTGAACCACAAGCCAAGATGTATGGTTTTAGTTGAACCACACACACATTTCTTGTTATTCCTGGAATTTCTGCAAATCTATGATTAACCATCTAAAATAGAATTTTTCTTCCCAAACTTCATCAGAACATTACAATTGCAGTAAAAATAATTCTAATTTAATCAGATGAGTTTTTCTTGCAAAATCTAAAAATTGTTTCTTATCCCTACAATATTTCATAAACAGAATCGAGATTAAATACTCCTTTTTCTCCCCAAATGTGGCCTTTTTTGCTAGAAAATAAAACAGGAACTGTTTCTGACAGAAATTTCTTATACTTGGGATAAACACTGCAAATAGTCCCATGGTTAGAGGGAACAGGTTACAATATTTAAAGGTATATAAAATAACAAGGTTTTTAAAATTTAAATTAATCTCTTTGTAAATTAATAATAATATGTAAAAATTGATAGTCAGCCTAATCTATAACTGAAATAATTTATCAATAAGTAAAAATGAATGTTAATAATAAAAGAATATATTTCCTAATAATGACAGAATTTAGTCAACCTAAGCAATAATTAAATAATTGTTCAGTAATTAAAAAGAAATATTAATAAGTAATATGAATAAGAAATAAGGTAATAATAATAAAAGAATTGAAATACAACCTAATAATGAAAGAATATTCAACCTAATCAATAATTAAAAATAAACTTTAATAAATATTAAATAACTATTTTTATAAATAATTATAAATTTTAATATTAAATAAATATGATACATTATTAATAAATATTAAATAATTGTGATTAATTAATTATTATTAAATAAATATTCTTTATAAATATTAAGAAATAATAGGAAATAAGGCAGTTAATTCTTGTCCAGAAATATCTATGTCTGAACAGTTGAAAATCAGGAAAAGAGGTGTCTGAGAGAGAATTCCATAGCCCCCCCCCCCCAAAACATTACTGCTCTGATTGGAAAATTCGCCATAAAACGTAAAACCAGTGGAACCCCACCCGACCCGGAAAACAGGGGAATCAGGGTAGACAGAATCTGGCCCAGAATCGCCCGAAAAGGGCGCCAAAAAAAGTCCGTATATCGAACTTGTGCCAAAAAAGTTTATAATTAATGTTGTATTGTAACGTTAGGATCAAAGTGCATTATTAGTGCATTCAACACAGTTATTGTACGAGGGGGGGGGGGCAATAAAAATTATGATTGAAAATTGGGTTACAAATACTAAAAATTTGAGAAGCACTGGTCTATAAAGACATTAGTATTAAAGATAATATACATAGAGGAAAAACAAGTTAAAATAAAACTTTTAATATTAACATTTATAATTGGAATCATTAATATTTTAATTGGAATATTTTTGCTTCAAGATACTGGCATATAAACACTATTTTAATTTTGGGGAAACTTTCATTTTGATTGTTTGAGTCTTGATAAATATCTTCTTAAAACTCAACAATTTCTATAATTTAAGCATTTATGAATATTAATAAACTATTGGACAGTTTTCTTATAGAACCATAAAATCGTAGTTGGCCCATCAACCTCTTTTTTAGCATCAAAAGAAAAGTACATAGTTGGTATAATTTGACAAACAAGGTGTCGTACAACAAAACTTGATCTTTAAGTATGAAATAACATTCTGAGAACTACAAGTTTCTTCATAGTAAAAATGTTAGGAGTAAATTAATCAAAGGCTGATATTCAAGTTTAATCATAATCAACAATATTAGGGATGGGGAGAGTACCAATTAAAGACTCTGGAAGACACATCATGGAGATTCTCATACCATTCAAAACCATAGATTGTATATATTCATTTCATCTAAATAGAATTTCTGCTCAAATTTTCAGATATGCAAACAATTAAATCTGAATGTAGCTTTAAGCATTGCTTAATCCTTTTTATGCAGTCATTGTATTATTAAATCTATTGCCCCCCCCTCCCAAATGAAAATCTTAAATTACCACTGGAAAAATAATCTACACAAAACTTCTATGTTTATATTCTTTTCTTTGGAAGAAGGGTAACCAACTTTAGGGTATTTCATTTTGTCACCAAGTCCAACTAATATATTCAAATAAAAAAAACCAACAGAAAATCCATTAAAACATACAATGAAATAACTTAAGATTGATAGTGTAAAATAATTTACCTCTTCTTCATTAAGTTCACCAGCTCTTTTATTCAAATCAATGTCTGCCTTTTTGCATACTACATTAGCAAATCGACGACCAATTCCCTATTAAAATAATGCAATTAGTAAAAGAAAAATCTAAGTATCAGTTTAAAGTTCCTCCATAATGATAAAAATGTATTTAAAAAAAACCTAGTCAATACAAAATATGCTTATTTACAAACAAATATTCATACAAGTAACTCATTTTTGGCATAGCACCAAGGTACTAATTCTAGTTATTCAAGAACTTTAAAAAAATATACAGTGAAGTACTACATTTATATAATGTGTAAATATTTAGCAGTTAAAATACTTTAGCTTCACAACAATCCTATTAAAATTGCAGCAATGATATTCAAGCAAGGTTAAACCTTGGTTAAAACTCATTTTGATGTACACCTCGGAAACAATTCTATCAAGTAACACAAAATAAGGTACCACACCATTAGAAGATAAAAACTTAAAAGAACTTCTGCAAGGAACAATAACATGAATAAAAATCAGAAAATTTCAATGAGAAGAATCAAAAGAACTAGGGGGGGGGGGGAGAAGAAATTCTGGCAAAATTGTCGAATCGGCCATTGGTCTGCCAAATTATGAAAAAACTCCAATTTGGTGCGTTTTTGCATGTTGTGTTTTTAGAGTAGCAACCCTACTACAACACGATCCGACTTCTCCTCACTGATACAAAATATAAACGGTCACCAGGTTTGGCGCTTTTATCAATTTGGCAAGAAAACATTTGGCGGGATAAGTGGCCGATTCGACAATTCAACCGAAATTTCTTCTACTGTTAAGTCAGACAAATTTACTTACAAAATATTCAGTCCCTCCCCGTTTCTTTCAGACGATAATTGTAATTCAACACAAAAAAAAAGAAATATTAATGAAGACCATGAAGATTATCTAATTACCAACAAGAGGAGCATAGCATAAAGAACAAACAAAATGGAAGGTTCTATCATTATGACAATGAAACTTAGTGAAAATTATTTCTTTCTGATAATTCCAGTTAGAGCAAAAATGAAAATTACCTGAATGTAGAAGAATACATAGATTAACTTCGCTAATGAAAATTCCATTTTTTAGAGTAAAAAAAGAGCGAAATACACGATGCATTTCAGGCTAAAAAGAATAATGGTCAAATTTTACACGGTTATATTTGTGAAACATAACCAAAATAAGGTTTCCATTTTAGCAATATCTAATTTGGCAAGGAAAAATTCAACACCAAGTACACCAAAATGAGATTCAACACATGATTTAAACATTTAATGCATTCCCCCAGCATACATAACAATCTTTTTTTTTAAAGCATAGGTTTCAGTGATTTCGCTCAAAACATTCTTAATGTTCTTCCAATACTAGATTTGAGATTTAAAAATCTACACTAATGACATACAATTTTGAAAATTTCTGAAACGAATCCAATATTTATAATACTGTACACAATGGTCGATAAAAAATAATGTAAGGTAACATTTAAATCATAAAGGCATGCTTAAATATATATAACAAATTTAATAGTTACAAAACATTTAATCATTTCAAACATGCATTATACAAAACTTATAAGCCCTCAGATCTCATAATCTTCCTTCATTGAGATTAACAGGCTATCACATCCCAGACAGAATAAGAAACTGGGAGCAAATGTTAGCGGAAAATGAAATGTTAGAAGTTTTAAAGATAAAAGATAGGAGGAAATGAGATGCGATAGCCTGTTGTTCTCTCTGGTGTGAGTTTCTAATCATTGGGCAAATGTGCTTAAACAAGGTATAATTTGTATTTGTTAAATCTAAATTTACATTATTATGACTTAAGTTACATATAAACTACGTAAAAGGCTTCACCTTGATTGCCGTCAATGCAAACATAACTTTTTTCCGACCATCAATATTGGTGTTCATAACACGCAATATATGTTGAAACTTGTCAGGGACAACCAAGGGCGACGTCTGAAAAATATAAATAAAAAATTATAATTTAAAAATATGAAGACAATATTTGCTTTGATTTACGGATTCAAACTTTCCGACAGCCTTTCATCCAAAATACAGAAGAAATGATGACAATACATATTCAAGAGTTACAATCAAACATTCAAAAATAATTATTATTAATAAGCACAGGAATATAAAAATTAATTTCACAGATTAATGCAGATTGAAGGAACTTACCATGATTGAATTTTACTGGACTCTCAACACATACAAATTTTTTGCCGTCCACCTATAACATTAAGATTTGCAACTTCATTTCACTTCATTCACTGCATGATTATTGGCAGAACCAAAAGACACATGTTCCTACTAAAATTCCGCTACTTTCTAGCGTTTTTATTTATGGCAAAAATGTGCATAATCTTGCTTCTTAATGAATGAAAAATATTTTATTTTTTATGATACTTAAAATTATTTTCTGTTTTACTAGCTGAATGTCACATAGAATTAACTCAAAGTACAAGGGATAAACGTGTTTAGAATTTTCCACTTAGAACTGACGTATCCATTAAAATCTTTTAGTAAAACACCTCCAATTAAGTTTCATCATATTCTAGTTAGAATATTTGTAAGATCATGACAAATAAAATTTAATGCACAACACAAAGCAAAATGAAATAAAAGCAAATTTCACCAAGTAAAATTAAAGAATAGTTCTGTGTTCACTCTATTGTATCTTATTGTCCGAGAAATAATAATATTTTTTTAACATTACAAATTATAAAGGTAAAAGTACCACGTTCCACAAACAGCTATAAGGGTGAAACTTGAATTTTGGAGTAGTCACGGTAGCCGAGTGGTCATGGTCGGGGAATACGCGGAAGGAGTCTTCAAGTCATAAGCGCCATTGAGGACCTGACATGAATGTCAAAGTCCTCACGCCGGTGTGGAAGTTTAAACAGTATTATTCAATTCATGAGTCGTCCTTGTCGTTTGTCTACAGAAAATATTAAACAGAGTTGTGATTTACCTAAAATATGCTGCATAACAATCAGAATGTCTCCCTTGAAATGTGTGTAGAAAGTGAAGGAAATTTGGCAAACAGAAAGAGGCAACTTCCTATATTAAGAGATGTTTATTTTTGCATCATAAAACAATGTAGTTAATGTCAAAATCAGGTAACAGCAAGTTATAGATTTACTACAGGTGTCGTTACAGGTAGAAAAGTCACATAATGGAACAAAGTCAATTAGGATTTCTGATCTAAGAACGAACGATCTAAATTGTTTACCAAAATTCGCTCACCAAGCCCAACGATGCATTGCAGGCTAACGACGACCAAACACGTTTGAAATGTATTCATCGGGGAAAGATCAAGGAACAGAGGTGTTCAGAGTAGTGTTTGAATGCTTTGTAGACTTCTTGGATGATCTATGCTTTCAGATTTTATCCTCAAGGTAAAGAGCCTGGATTGAAGAAGAATAGTGCTAATAGTCATAGAAACTGTCATAATGTTCTCAACATACGCCAGGATGAGCAGTTACTCCAGGCAATGTCCCCCAAATCATAATTCAAGCTTGTCTCGCGTAAGATTTCCACAAACTGCTATAGATTCAGATTTTATCCTCAAGGTAAAGAGCCTGGATTGAAGGCAGAATAGTGCTAATAGTCATAAAACTGTCATAATGTCCTCAACAAACGCTAGCGATGACCAGTTACTGCAGACAATGTCCCCCAAATTATAATTCAATCTTGTCTCGCGTAAGATTCCACAACTGCTATAGACTGGATCTGTTACCAAGTTTAAACTAGATTCTTAAGTCGTGATTATCATTGCTAAAACAGAAGCCTAACTCATCACAAAACTCGACTCTGTGTGATTCCCTTGTACACATAAGTCTACCTTGACAACGTTTACAACATAAGTGTAATGCTGTTTAATCACTGACAGTTTGCGAGAAGGAAAAATGAACTTTATTTTCACCAACTTTAAATGGTTCTCACTTACTTAAATTAAAAGCAACGGAAGTAAAAATTTTTACGATGTACATTTCTGACATTTATGTACTTGTTAATGTAAAAAAAAAATTTCATTTTAAATTACAAATAAATCCGCAAGAGCAATAATTAATCAATCTATATTTTTTTATTTCAAGTATGTTCTTACCTTTAGTACACTTGCATAAAATCTACTGCATATATAGCTATAAAATTTCACAGAGTTTTTGTAAACATAACAATCCATAAAATAAACGAAATGAAATTTTAAAATATAAATTTATAAATTTTTTAAGCTTAGTGATTTAAATTTCCTTTAAATTTTATGCAGAAATTGTGCTATATCTTCTAAAATTTGTGGATGTTATTTGAAAAAAATTCATTCACTTTGTTGAAAATTTGTGATCTTATAGTATACAAAATATCAGCACAATTGGTACAGTAGATTTTGAGGAAGTGTACTGGAATCACCAAAAAAGAATTTTGAGAAAATTGTAAATAAAGATATTTTCATCTATGATTTGTAAAATAATATATTTTAATACAATATAAATCCATGTCATCATTAATTGGATTATTTTCCATCATTTCACAGTTTTAAATGTAGTTTAAAATTCTAGATTCTTTAGAAGTCTTTTAATTAATCTTTCCCTATTTCATCAACACGAGTTATCAAACGATTCTCACACCTCCTTCCATTTAAAATACCAAAGTCTTATGTAGATAAGTTTTAGTACTTTTACTTCACTTTGAACATCATCATTACAGGATATTACAAAATTTCTTACACATATTTTTTATTGTTATAAAATACACAAAAAAATGTCTTTGATGAATTGAAGAAGTTAATTTGAATGTCTATTTAAATGAAACTCTGTTTTTAAAAATTTTACAAAATATATTTTTTTTTTGTTGTTGTTGTAACTTATGCCACCTGTCTGTTTTGTATTCATACATATGAATATTTATTTATTTTAAAAGAAAACCAATATATAAACATATAAAGTTATTCACAAGCATTCAAATGCAGTTAAGAAAAACGAAATGTCTATTTACAAGCTGTGTATTTAATTTATAATAATCCTCATGATCCACTTTATTTATGGATAAGTTCTACTTTGTAAACATTAACATTGAGTGGAACCCTCACTTACTTCCGGTGTAATGTTAATCTATGGAAAACATCGAAATTCAACTTAGTTTTTCAAACTTTTAATGCAAGTTTTTGAAACTTTTTTTGTACTATATGGATAGAAGATGATCTGTAGATTTCAGATTCAGGATTTTATAGCATTTTGTTCAGTATCTTTTCTAAAATACCTTGTTAATTTTTTAGCTCAAAGCAATGGAGATTTTGCATTAACCGGAAGAAGAAAAGGGTACTAATGACTGTAGCGCCCCATAGTAAGCTTTACGGTAGAACTTGTCCATATAATTCAAGAACTTCACTGAGTATTTATAAATGCAAAAATATAAAACTAGCATTTCAATAAACAAAATTTTATTTTAAAATTTTTAACTAATCATTTAAATTTTCCATAATATTTGCACAAAAATGTACAATTTTCAATAAATTACGTTCTTTGTATAGAAAAATTAATTTTTTACAATACATATTAAATACACCACGGATTTTGAAGAAAGTGTACCTGAATTACATTCACCACATCTGCTTACAATTTTAAAATTCAGTTTTCTAGCGTTCCTTTTTTATCGAATTCTCATAAAAAATTGCTTCTATAGATGCAGTAAAGTGCCCTTATTTTTTAAAAGTAAAATTTAAAAAAATACAAAATCTGAAGCACCTTCACGTCCCAGTTACCTTAACAGGCATCAGAAAGGTGCCACACTGACACCTGATCGGTGGATATATAAGGATTGTGATTCCTTCGGGAAGATTGACACCTCACAGTGAAGAAAGGATACGTCTGTAACCCATCTATCAACATTCACGTAACTAATTCAACATTTACAATCAAAGTGTACAGAGTTCTTTACCAATTATGCCCAAAAAATTAAACAGAAATATGAATCTAATTGATATAGGAATCTCCAACCTGCACATACTACAACTCGACGGAAGCGGACTGTGGAATCTTCAACTCTTGCCGGTGAGTGCGTTGGTCCTTATTTCCTGGTGTCCTTCTGACACCTCATGGATGTTCCACTTTACTCGCCAGAGCCTTTTACCGTAGACTCATGTGTAGAGGATTAT